>CM075965.1:83605093-83647236 GCA_038048745.1 Coluber constrictor foxii | reverse complement strand
CAGTAAATTGTGTTTGTTTTTTTTTTCCCCACCCCCCCAATTAATCTCTAACGACCGTTTCTCCTTCGAGCCCTTTGACTCGTAAAGCAGCGACCGGTCAGATGAATAAGGAAAAGCTAGGTTGAAAAAAAGGGGTCTCCAACTATGGTGACTTGAAGCCTGGAGGACTTCGACTCCCAGAATTCCCCAGCCGGCTTTTCTTGAGTCTTGGGGGAGGGGGGGGGGCTTGGTGAGTGTGTGGAGGAGGAGGAAGAGATCCTTCCTTCCTTCCTCCTTCCTTCCTTCCTTCCTCTCTCCCACCCTCTCCCTTCCTTCCTTCCTTCCATTTCTTCTTTTCTTCCTTCATTCCTCCTCCTCCCTCCCTTCCTTTCTTCCCTCCCCCTCTGTCTCACTCTCACTCTCACTCTCACTCTCTCTCTTTCTCTCCCTTCCTTCCTTCCTTCCTTCCTTCCTTCCTTCCTTCCTTCCTTCCTTCCTTCCTTCCTTCCCTCCCTCCCACTGGTTAGAATGCAGCTGACTCTGCTTTTCACAGTCAGCAGTTCAATCCTGACCGGCTCAAGGTTGACTCAGCCTTCCTTCCTTCCTTCCTTCCTTCCTTCCTTCCTTCCTTCCTTCCTTCCTTCCTTCCTTCCTTCCTTCCTTCCTTCCTTCCTTCCTTCCTTCCTCTCTCCCACCCTCTCCCTTCCTTCCTTCCTTCCTTTTTTTCTTCCTTCCTTCCTTCCTTCCTTCCTTCCCTCCCCTCTCTGTCTGTCTGCCTGTCTCTCTCTCTCTCTCTCTCTCTCCCTTCCTTCCTTCCTTCCTCCCTTCCGTTGTAAGTGTCCTTAGTCTCTTTGTGCTTTGGTACTTTAGTACAGAAATGAAGTAAAGACTGAATCTTTGAATTCCCCAACGCATTTCAGAAAATATTGATTTCCAGTATAGATAAAGGCGATGGCAAAACCTGGGCTGGACTGTGGTATCATGGGACGAACATGGTGGAGCTGCTTAAACACTCCTGCCTAGCGAAGTGTCAGATGGTAGCGGCAGGAGAGAAATGTTGACTGGCATCCTGAGAGATTACACTGTGGGGGCCTTTCTTCAACAGATTTACAACGGAGTTGGGTGAGAGAATCACAAACTACGATCAGCAATGTTGCAGAGGGCCCAGATATGTGAAGACATAATAATTGATTTCAAGTATCATATACAAGATGGAACAAAAGTTGTTTCAGGACATAGGAGAGAAAAAAACCGAGGGGTTGGTAAAAGGCTTAGTAAAAGGAAGGAGGTTTCTCAAGGCACCAGTCTAGGAACTGAGAAAAGAAGGACTAAGGGTGACATGATAGCAGTCTTCCACTATTTAAGGGGCTGCCACGAGGAAGGAGGGGGCTCACCTATCGTCCAAAGCACCTGAAGGCAGGACAAGAAACAACGGATGGAAACTAATCCAGGAGAGAAGCAATTTAGAATTAAGGAGAAACTTCCTAGCAGTGACAATTAACCAGTGGAACTGCTTGCCACCAGAACTTGTGAATGCTCCAACGCTGGAAGTTTTCAAGAAGAGATTGGACAACCATTTGTCTGAAATGGTAGAAGGTTTCCTCTCTGAGTAGGGGGTTAGATTAGATGACCTAAAAGGTCCCTTCCGACTGTTCCATTATTCTGATTGATTGAACTGGAAGGCTGTGAGTTCTAGACTTGCCTAAGACACCCAATCACCTGAGTGACCTTGGCCCAGTCTCTCTCCCTCCCTCCCTCCTCTCTCTCTCTCCCTCCACCCTAGAAAGGAGGTGAGGACAACCCCCCTCCAAAATCGTGTCAAGAATAATTCAGGATTTTCCAGCACTGGTGGCTGGTTTGGAGGCACAAAAATGACATTCAGTCGATTTTTAGGAAAACTTTCCTAATGCTATGCATTATTGAGATGTAAACTAAGGGCCTGGTAGCTCAGCAGACTAAAAGTATTGTGATTAACACCAACTGTCTGCAATTACTCTAAGTTCGAATCTCACCAGGCTCAAGGTTGACTCAGCCTTCCATCCTTTCTAAGGTAGGTCAGTTGAGGACCCAGTTTGTGGGGGCAATAAGCTGACTTTGTATAAAATATACAAAAAAGTATGAAGGTTATTGCTTAACGCATTGTAAGCCGCCCTGAGTCTCCGGAGAAGGGCGGCATATAAATCAAATTTAAAAAAAACAAAACTGTTTTTCTGCACTAGAAACAGACAGGGTGGAAGAGGTGTGAACTGAGTTGTGCCCCCACCCCCGGGCAAGGATTTGAGTACCAGACAGCCAAGCTTCCTTCATATCCATTCCCAGCGAGTTCTTCAGGCAGATAGGACCACTCCCTTTCTAAGACCTGTACCTGTTTGTCTTCCTGTGGTTTTCCTCACCTGGCCTTCCTTGAGCTATTCGTCACCTTCATCCTTCGCATTGTCGTTGGCAGAGGGATGCAATCAAGATCAAGGGTGGTACTAATACCACTCTGTAAAGCCTTAGTAAGACCACACCTAGAATACTGCATCCAGTTTGGGTCACCATACTATAAAAAAGAGGTTGAGAGACTCTAGAAAGAGTGCAGAGAAGAGCAACCAGGATGATGAGGGGACTGGAGGCTAAAACATACGATGAACAATTGCAGGAACTGGGCCTGGCTAGTCTAGTGACGAGAAGGACCAGGGGAGACAGGAGAACATCTTCCAATATTTGAGGGGCTGCCCCAGAGAGGAGGAAGGGGGTCAAGCTATTTTCCAAGGCCAGACAAGGAAGAATGGATGGAAACTGACCAAGGAGAGATTCAACCTGGAAATAAGGAGACATTTTCAACAGGGAGAACAATCAACCTGTGGAACAGAAGTTGTGGGAGCTTCATCCCTGGAGGCTTTCAAGAAGATATTGGACTGCCCTCTGTCAGAAATGGTGTAGGGTCTCCTGCTTGGATGGGGGTGTTGGACTAGATTAGAGATCCCTTCCAACTCTGTTAATCTGTTCATCATTTCAACCCTTGTCTTTAGAAAGGGGAGTGTCCCTCTTTAAATTATTGCAAATAATTGGGATCCATCCAATTTGTTCTTTTGCCAGTTGGGTCCCCGCCATCCTTGCTGGGGTCATCAATTTTGAGCTATTGCCAGGTGTTAATTGCAAGAAGAACGGAGGGCAAGTGGACCAAGGCCGTCACAGAATGGATCCCACTCACTTGATCAACAGAGACCTAAAACAAGATGGAGCGACCACGTCAGCAAGGACAGGCAGTCCTCGACTTACAACAGTTCGTTTAGTGACTGTTTGAAGGTGCTGAAAAATAGTAACCGATGGCCATTTTTCACACTTACGACCGTGATTTACATTTGGCGGCTGGACAGCTGATTCACATTTATGACGGGGGCAGGCACGTGATCCCCCTTCTGCTACCTTCCGACCACGGGGAAGCCGGATTCACTTAACAACTCATTACTGATTGAGCGTTACTAAATGAGCGCGACTAATTTAACCACGGCAGCGATTCACTTAATAACCGTAGCAAGCGAGGTCGTAGAACGGGGCAAAAACTCACTTCTCCACAATTCGTTCAGCAACCGTTTGACGTTACAACGGCACTGGGGGGAAAAAGTAACCGATGGCCATTTTTCACACTTACGACCGTCGCAAGCGTCCTCATGGTCGTGCGATTTACATTCAGATGTGGGACAACCGGCTCCTACTTATAACGGTTTTGGACTCCATTGAGGTCGTAAGTCGAGAACTAACTACACCGCAGGGCCCAGTTGGCAATATTAAGCTCAGGACTGGTTTGGTTGGAAAGAGGGAGACGATACCTTCCTCCTGTGGTCAGGGGTCTCCAATCTTGGCAACTTTAAGATTTGTGGAATTCAAGTCCCAAGGTAGGAACCCTGGGAGTTGAAGTCCACAAGTTTTAAAGTTGTAGTAACCACAGACCATGGCTAAAATGAATTGGATGGATCCCAATTATTATTTGCAATAATTAAAGAGGGACACACACACCCCTTTTTAAGCAATCTCTTCCTGAATCTGGAAGATTATTATATTTCTTTTTTTTTTAAAGGAAAAATATTGGGCTTGGGACCCCCAGGAGAGAGTCTTTATGCCAGCCCCATAAAGCAAAGAGCGGGGAGAGGGAAGGAAGTGCTGAGCCCCCTCCAACCGTCCGACTCCCCTCCCCCTCCCCCGGTTCTTTAGCTGCGGTGGGGGAGGGGAGAGGGAGGAAGGGAGGGGGCTTCCTCCTCTTCGTGGTTACTGGGATTATTATGACTGGCTGCTCGGAATCTATGGGCGCCTGACTTCAGGGGTCTCCGGAGCAAGACGGCGCTGCTTTCCAAGAAGGGGGGCCGCGCTCCCCCCTCCTTTCACGGCCCGCTGGGGACCAAGGAGCCGTTTCCCGACTCTGCTCCTTCCAAGCCGCAGTTTTAAGCCAAACAACGCCTGCTTGGGATAGGAAGGATCGCCTGGAGGTGCCTTTTCCATCACAGGAGCAAAGCCGAGAAAGGCTCTGATTTTCCCTGCGACGCACGGAACCCTGAATCGGCCGCCTAAGCCCACGGGCGTGGAGGGCCCAAACGGCGGGATCGGGAGGAGGCAAGAGTAGGGAGGGGGCCGCGGGGTCTCAAGAAGCCCTATGCGGGCGAAGGCTCCCCCAGCGCGGAAGGACGGGGTGGGGAAACAATTGCGTTTGGCTCAAGGCAGCTTTCCGACCCGCGGGGGAGCAGTGGGAAGAGTAGCCTTGGGGTGCCTTTAAAAGGGGAGGGGGCTTTAAAACGCCCGGAGCTCTTCAAGGACAGCAGATTAAGTCCCACATTTGGGGGGCGATTGGGGGGAAAAATCGCAGACACCCCCCCCTCTCCTTGCTCTTGTTCGCTCGCTCTTCCTCGCGCGCCCTAGGAAAGGCCGAGCCGAAGCCCCCCACCCCATCCCATCCCACCCACACGCCCCGGTTCTTCTCCCCCTCCCAGCCAGATTTCCCCGAAATCTGGCCAAAGTGCCGATGGGGGAATTGGGCGGCTATCTAAATTCTTTTTATATATATATGAAGAAAGAAATAACCAAGAATTGAAGCCAAGTGGGTCCCCGATGGAGCGAAAGATGGAAGGGGAAAAGCGCCGCTCCCCGCCCACCCGGGAAGGTCGAAACCCCTCTCGCCCGTCTTGGAGACCTGAAACCCACGAGGGATCGCCGGCTTGTCTCCGAAGGTCACCCGGCCCGTCCCTTGCGCGCCTCCTCCGGATAGGATGGCAGTTCTTTTAGGCGCAGTGCTTTTCCAAGCTTGGCCGGCCAAGGATTCCCTCCATTCGGCCGGGTTGCCCTCCGCAATCTGGAGCCCCCTTCGCCGGACCGGGAAGCCCACAGGCCTGGGCCGAACCCACGCGGGAAAAGCCCCGCCGAGCTCTGCCCGTGGACCGATCCAGCGGCCTTTGAAGCCGGAATGGGAAGACCCACAACTCGCCATGGTCAACTCGCCGCGGCGGGACAGTTAGAAACAATTCCATTTTGGTGATTTAAAATCGATAAAACATGATTTGAATTGTTGTCGTAAGCTTTGACCTTTCTTTAAGCTACACTAGTCCACTACAACTACTAGTCCTCGCTGTACGACCACGATGGAGCCCAAAATGTATGTGGCTAAGCGAGACATTTATTAAGTGAGCTGCGCCCCGTTTTCCTTGCCACAATTGTTCGCTGAATCTTAAATTAAGGAACGCGGCTGCTAATCTAATCTTGAGTTCCCGTTGACTTTGCTTCTCAGATGGTCGCAAAAGGGGACACCGCGGCCGTCGTAAATGTGAGTCACAGTTGCGAAGCGTCCGAATGTAAATCACATGACCCCGGGGGGTGGAGTGGGTTTTGCTGAAACGCTCGCGAACGTGAAAAAATGGGGATAACTCACATTATGAGTTATCACTCATTTAAGTCTTGGATATTTGAAGTTGCGAGTTGGCCGGGGTGAGTTGACCGAGCGGCCTCTTCAGCGTGGGAACCTGATCCAAAGGGGCGAGACTGCGCCCCAAACGGAGATGCCCGCGTGCGTCCTGGCCTGGGGAAAAAGGGCGCTCTTGCGCGAAAGCTCTTCAGCCACCAAAAACTTATTTTGCAATCCGATAACCGCAGCGTTAGAAGAACCATAAATTATACATATCTTTAGGCATTTCTTTTACCTAAATATGGGGTCGTTGTTTTTTTAAAGGTAATTAGGTAATTTCCCATCCCATCCAGAACTTTGGGCTGTAAACAGAGAAAATTGTGATCAGTTAAAACAAATGGCGCAAAGTCTTTGGAAACGGCCGTTCCAATGGATCCCCCTGCGCTTGTGGGAGGGGGGGGGAGAGGTGGTGAGTGGGGAGAGGTTCCCCAAGGATGGGAAACGAAGCTTCTTCCAAGAGACCAGCGGCAGGGAGGGCTTCGAAGCCCCCGGGCTGCGTCCGTCCAAGTTCATCCCTCAGGGCGCGCAGAGCGGTACTGCGCGGGACTCCGGATTTGAAGCGTCGCCAGTCGCTCCCTCTTCTCGTCCGGCTTTGAGCGGATCGGCCTTTTGGGGAAGGGAGGGGGGAGCGGGTGGGTTTCCAGGATTGGGGCGGGGGGGAAAGCGGCACTTGCTGGAACCTTTCTTGAAAGTCAAGATCCCGAATTGCAAAGGTGGAGATGCTGGAAGGAATATATTGCATTTTACTGGAGAGCCGTAAAATAAGAAGAGGTTTGTTTTAAAAAAAATACTTTTGCGGCTTGAAACAGGAGAGCGATCGGGGGAAAGGGGTGGGGGGTGTAGAAAAGTCACGGGGGGGAGGGTTGAGACTTGAGAGTCAGCTTCCCGGCTCTTAAGGCCGGCGCCAAAGAGATCCAGGCGGCGGGAAGCCTCGGATAGGGACTCCCTCTGGATCGCATCCCCCTTGCAAGCACTTTGGAGCGGAGAAAAGGGGGGGGGAGGGTTAACGGTCCCCAGAGAGAGAGTGAGGAGGGTCTGCCAATAGGTTGAGCCCTTCTCCCACCCCACCCCCCACCCCCCACCCCATCGGCTGAGCTGCTTTATCTCACCCGCCTTGGTATCCAACAGAGCGAAATCCGCGCGGCGAGGCCCCCTTTCCGCGGTACAGGATCCTTTTGCTTCGCAAGGCCGGGGCGGGGGGCGGCTCTCGGCTTCCCACCGCCCTCCTGCCAAGCTCCTGTCGAGTTTCTCCCTTCCACCCCACCCCACCCTTATCAAAAACCGAGCGCAAGTCTCCAATTTCAAGCAAGCCTCTAGCGCGCGCGGCTCAGAATTTCGAGAAATACATTTTAGACAAAATCTGCCTCCGAGCATCACCAACGATTTTTCCGTTTTTACGCGCTGGTCACTCCGTCCTCTAACCAGAGGTGAACGTTTTGTTCCAAAATATAAACTGGTCCCTTAAAAAATAAGGTAAAGGTTCCCCTCGCGCATAACTGCTAATCGTTCCCGACTCTAGGGGGCGGTGCTCATCTCCGGTTCAAGGCCGAAGAGCCAGCGCTGTCTGAAGACGTCTCCGTGGTCCTGTGGCCGGCATGACTAAAGGCCAAAGGCGCACGGAACGCTGTTGCCTTCCCACTAAAAGTGGTCCCTATTTTTCTACTTGCATTTTTTTTACGTGCTTTCGAACTGCTAGGTTGGCAGAAGCTGGGACAAGTCACGGGAGCTCACCCCGTTACGCGGCACTAGGGATTCGAACCGCTGAACTGCCTACCTTTCAAGCTCAGCATCTTAGCTACTGAGCCACCGCGCCCCTTTTTTTTAAATTTAAAAATTTATATACAATTTATATAAAATTATAAAATGTATAATTTAAAAAATAACTAACCGTTTTAAAGTGGATTTTGCGCCCTTCAAAAAGAAAAGAAAAGAAAAGAAAAGAAAAGAAAAGAAAAGAAAAGAAAAGAAAAGAAAAGAAGAAAAGAAAATTACTCGGAGATCTACCATAAATAATTTCTCCAAATTCGTTCCTTTTCTCACCAGAATTTCCAGCACAGCTGCCAATGTTAGGATTAATGTGGTGTTTTTTTTAAAAACCCACTAGCCCTTAAGAGACGGAGAAAAAGGAACATTTAAAAAAACAAACTTTAAACATGCACAATATATTCCCTCTAATACCACAACGAAGAATCCAACTAAAGTTTTTTTTTACTCTCCATCAGTTGGCCCTGATGTTGTTGGAAAGGATTTCTAGATTCAAAATGGTCCACAGAATCGGGGTGGAAACAAATTTATCTTCGTCGAGAATTAAAACGGAATTAAGCTATAATATGATACAGTATTTTCTTTTTCTTTTCTTTTTTTAGGATATTCTAATACAGCATTCAGAACAATGCAGGAAAACCAAATCCTTATTCGCGTTTTTAAACATACTTGGCATCATAAATTAACAAAACAAAACAAAATATATCGTACATGCTTTTGTAAATGGAGGGCCGCCTTCCCAACCCAGGGCGAAGTGACAAACGCCGGATTATTCGTTCAAAATGTACTTTGAAGAGGGGATTCGTAGAGCAAAATAGGAGCCGCGAGCGCTTTCCTTCCTTGGTCTGTGAAAAAAATCGATTTTCGGCCATGGGGAGGGGGGGGGGGAAATCCCTCTTTTTTGCTAAGTCTTAATTTCGCTTTTGTTAGTTAAAGGCTCGGCAGAGACCCTCGTTCCGCAGGATAAGGCTGGGGGTTAGAGTCTTCGAAGCGGGCAAGAGTTCAAGGCAATTCCAGATATATTTTTCCCCTTCTCAGCTCCGCTGCATAGGGAGGGTGGGTGGGTGGGATGCGGGCTCTCCGGAGAAGGAAAAGTAAACTCCCCTCTCCCTCCCCAAGCTCCTGATGGCGCTGAAGCGCGAAAATCGGGCCTCCTCCGGCGGTTCTTCCCGACGCCGCTCCGGAGTGGATGCACCATCGCTGGAGGATTTTTTAAAAAGTCTCTCTGAAATGGTAAAAACGGGGATGGACTAGAGGACCTCTCCAAGGCCTCTTCCAACTCCGGTATTCTTTTCTTCTTCTGTTGTACGTACTCCACCACTGGAGAGCTTTAAGAAGAGCCTGCACCTGCCTGAAATGGGAGAGAGCGGTCGAGCAGAGGGGGTTGGACTAGAAGACCTCCAAGGACCCCCTTACAATTCTGTTCTGATCGGATTGAATTTGACAAAAAAAGAGGGGGGGGCGGCTTTAAACCAGACCTCTCACCGGCGCCCGCAAGAACGGGGCCGCCGCTGCCGCCGGGAAGGCGCTGAGCGGATAAGCCACCGGCCCTCCTGCGAGGCCGAGCAGCGGGGGCGGCGGGGGCGGCCCGTGGGGGGAGAGCGGCAAGGCTGCCAAGGCGCTGCCCGCCAGCGAGCTGTCGTGATACAACACCGGGACGCGGACGATGCGCTGGGTGGTGGATGGAGGCAGCTGCGCGGCTTCCAGATCGGCGGCCAGCTGGCGCTTCCATTTGTTGCGCCGGTTCTGGAACCAGATCTTGACCTGCGTCTCGGTCAGGCGCAGCGAGGCGGCCAAGCCGGCCCTTTCCGAGCTGCTCAGGTAGCGCTTGACGTCGAAGGTGGATTCCAGCTGGAACACCTGGCTCCGGCTGAAGACGGTGCGCGTTTTCTTCTTGCGCCCGCCAGTGCGCGCCTCGCCGGCCTCCGGCTCCTCCGGACGCCGCTTGCTGTCACCGACGGCCCCACCGGACCCGGGATGCCCATGGCCCGGTTCTTGGCTCTCCTCCACGGGGTTCGCCTCGGCTGCCCCCCGTTGCTGGCGACTTGCCTTCTGCTGGGTAGCTCCTTCGCCAATCTCCGGAGAGTCCCTGTCGCTGGCTGGTTGGGGAGGAGAGAGAGAGGGAGGGAGGGAGGGAGGGAGGGAGGGAAGGGATCAGTCCTCATCGTCTTAAAACTCCTTCCCCGTCGATCCACACCCCGCCTGTCCGGACTCCGGCCACAGCTGGAGCCTCCTGAAGCTTTCACTTTTTACTTTTACTTTTATTATATTTATATACCGCCCTTCCCCCGAAGGACTCAGGGCGGTGAACAGCCATTGTAAAACAATATACAAGACAGAAATTTAAAAACAGATTCAAATAATTCAAGCACAGGCCGAATTTAAATCTCCCAGCTAAAACCAATTTTTTAAAAAAACCTCTTTAAAATCCAATTAAAAACATTTATCCGCATTTAGGCGCGGAGGTCGGGGATCCTTCGTATATCCGGGGGCAATTCATTCCAGAGGGCAGGGGGCCCCCACGGAGAAGGCTCTCCCCCCGGGGGTCGCCAGCCTACATTGTTTGGCTAACGGCACCCTGAGGAGGCCTTCTCTGTGGGAGCTTCCCGGTTGGTGGGATGCTAAAGTGGAAGGTCAGTCCCAGCACAGGTCCTCGCGGTGGGCTTTACAGCCCCGACCCCCAAGGAGCTGGGCAGGGGGCAAGGCAAAGCCACCCCACCGAGCCTTGGGCTAGAGCCGGCACCCACAAACCCGCTGGGGCCTCAGGGCTCCGGTCCCGCAAGCAGCCCCGTTTGGATGGTCGGGGGCTGCTAATCCTCGTTTCCCTGCCCGCGACTCACCCACTCCCTCGCCGCGCTTCCCGGGAAGGCCCACGGAATGTAGGCCGCTTCGTGGAGCGGGAGAGAGAGAGAGAGAGAGAGAGAGAGAGATAGAACCGAGGAGGAGACCCTTCTGCCCCCTTTCAGCAGCGTCGGAGGCGGGGAGGGAAGGGATGGAGTCCAAGCCCAGATCCTGCCCGGAGTGGGGAGTGGGATGCGCGGGCCGGAGTGGGGTGGGGTGAGGGGGCGCGGGACTTACTTTCCGGACTGGCGCAGCTCCTAAAAGCCTTGCGGGCCCTCCGGTACCACTCCAGGGCGCTTTCCCGCAGGGGCGAGCTCAGTTCGAGGCGGGGTCCCGGGGTCTGGCAGCAAGCGAGGGAGCAGGGGCGTCCGGGCTGAGCGCGGGGGGCCGGGGTCTCCTCTCTGGCCTGGCCGGAGCCGGCCTCCCCTTCCTCCGCCGCCTCCTCCTCCTCTTCCTCCTCTTCCTCCTCGTCCTCCCGCCGCCGCCGCTTCGTTTGGGCCGCCAAGAGGTTGGCGATGAAAAACGAGGACACCCGAGCCGAAGCAGCCTGGACGTTTCCCGACGCTTGGTCCGGCATCCTGGCAAGAGGATGGGGGCAGCCAGAGCCGGCTGCGCGCAAGGCCGGGCGTTTTCAGGATACGGGAGCCCGGCCGAGAGGAGGATCCGTTCCGGAGGGTAGCATGATCGCCCCACGCCAGCCAGCTGGCCGGCCGGCCAGACTCCCTTGGCCCGAGGCAGATGCCAGGCCGAGAAATGGGGCGCGCCGGGGCTGCCGCGCCCTCCCGCGCCCGCTTGGCCGATTTAGGTCAATTGGGCAGCCAGGCACCGGCGGGAGGCGCCACGCCGGGAGGTGGGGGGAGGGGAGGGGGCCGGGCCTCGTCCGATGCTCTCATTGGTCGATCCGGTGGAGGAGGGGGGCAAGAAAGACGACAGAGGGGTCTGCCAATCCCACCCCCCGCCTTGGGGAGAGGGGGAAAAAATCATAAACAGATGCGCAAATCTCGCCACGCCCTTCCTTTTGCTCCATTTCCCACCGCGCCCCTCCCCCACCCCACCCCACGACCCGACCCCTCCGCCCCGGTTCTGCGCGAGGGCTCCCTCCCCTCTCGGGGGTCCGCAGCGGGAAAGAGCCGGTCGGGAAGGGGCTGGAGGCGCGGAGGCATCGTCGGGAGACCGCCGTGGATCATCTTCCCCGGGCCCGGCGAAGGGCGAGTGTCCTTGGGGGAGGGGGCTTCGCGGCGCCCGCCAGGAACGGAGCTCAACCTGGCCTACCCACGGAAAATCCCGCTCTCCCCCTCCCCCGCGACGACCCCCGGAGTTTGGGGCGGCCAGAGGGTCTCTCCAATTCCAGGGGGGTCCGCGGGGAGAGAAGCGGCCCGGAGCTGGTGGAAAAACGGCGCGGCGGACAGCCTCCCTGTCGAAGCCGGAGGGGTCTCCGAAGGGTCCCCCTTGAAGCCATGTCCCCGGCCCAGCTTCCGAAGGCGCCGCGGCTGCCTGGACTTAAGTGAGTTTCGCGGGGTTCGCCGCCTCCCTCGCCTCGGTCTCCCAGATCCATCGGGCGGCTTTCAGTAACAGAGGTGGAAGGGGCCTCCGAGGTCATTTAGTCCAACCCCCCACCCCCGCTCACGCGGGAGACCCACA
Organism: Coluber constrictor foxii; assembly: GCA_038048745.1. Taxonomy (NCBI): domain Eukaryota; kingdom Metazoa; phylum Chordata; class Lepidosauria; order Squamata; family Colubridae; genus Coluber; species Coluber constrictor. The sequence goes on along the minus strand of CM075965.1, from coordinate 83,635,079 downwards.
CCAAGGGATTCGAACCGCCGAGCTTTCTGACCAACAACCTCAGCGTCTTAAGCCACTGAGCCACCTAAGGAGCCGCCCGCTGGGGAAGAAAAACGGCCCCCGGCCCCCGTGGGAAGGAACGGGCAGCCGCGACCCCTTCGGGGACCCTGGGTTCGACCACCCTCAAGTCCAGACGTCCAGCCTTCAAACCGGAGAAAGCAGGTCCCGGGTTGGGGCTTTTCCAGGAGGGCGTCTTCCCCCCGGACCCCCCCCGTCTCGGGAAGCAGCGACCCCAGCCCTACCTCCGCCTCCAGGTGAGCCTGAGAAGAGACGCTTCTTCCTTTGATAGGAATCGCTTTTCCCATCGCAAAGTGGCCGACGCGCATGAAATGCATTTTCTGCAAAGATCTCGAGGCGTTTTTGCCTGAGTTGGATCGAGGCCGGATTTTGAATGGGGCGAAGCGGGGGGGGGGAGGGAAGGGCGTAGGAGCAGGAGGGGGGAGAAGGACAAGGGCCGTATTCCAATTCAATCGTAGGATAGAGTTAGAAGGGGCCTCGGAGGTCCTCTAGTCCAACCCCTTGCTGAAAGCAGGAGATCCTATCCTATTCCAGACTAAAGGGCTGTCCAGTCTCTTCTTAAATCCCGCCCATGGTGAAGCACCCACAGCTTCTGGTCGCAAGCCGTTCCGCTGGTTAATTGTTCTAATTATCAGGAAGTTTCTCCTTAATTCCAGATTGTTTCTCTCCTTGATTAATTTCCATGCCTTGTTTCTTGCCCTGCCCTTTTGGTGTTTGGGAAAATAAATGGATACCCCCCCCCTTCCTCTTTGTGGCAGCCCCTCAAATATTGGAAGACTGCTCTCATGTCACCCCTTAGTCCTTCTTTTTTTTTTCCCCAAGACTAGCCAAACTAAATCCTGCAGCCATTCTTCATATTATTATGATAAGAGCCTGGATAGCTCAATAGGCTAAAAGCAGACTAAAGCACCGTAATTAACATCCAGCTGTCTGCAATTACTGTAAGTTCGAATCTCCCCAGGCTCAAGGTTGACTCAGCCTTCCATCCTTTCTAAGGTAGGTCAATTGAGGACCCAGTTTGTGGGGGCAATAAGCTGACTTTGTATAAAATATGCAAAAGTATGAAGGCTATTGCTTGGTGCATTGTAAGCTGCACTGAGTCTTTGGAGAAGGGCGGCATATGAATCTAATTAAAATAAAATAAATAAAATAAATAAAATAAATAAAATAAATAAAATAAATAAAATAAATAAAATAAATATGTATATGTATATGTATATGTATATGTATATGTATATGTATATGTATATAGGCACCAAACCAAGAATATCAGCCAGAAGATGATGAATGTGATTTCATCAAAACGTTGCTACGAGATATAGTCTCCAGGCCCTTAATCGTCTTAGTTGCTCTTTTCTGCACTTTTTTTTTAAATGATTGACAGGTCTGTCAAAGCCCTTTCAGGTTTGTGAAAACCTTCTGAGATTCTCCTGGAATTATCTTTCTCTCAAAAGTGAGTTGCGATGTTGCTGTGATCTCTGAAGGTCTCACTTAAAAACACAAACGTTTTTTTTCACCCCTTAACAATTGTTTAATTGTTATCCATTTGTCTCCAGCTGGTCGGGCTTCCTCACCAAGTCCAAGACCTCAGAACCCCCTGATGAGGGGAAGATTCGGTCCCAAGTGTTTTTTTTAATAAATCTGGTCAGTTCAGGGAAAAAATAATAATAAAGCTAGGAGGCTCCTGACTTTTTTCCCCAGATGCAGACTGATGGGGGGGGGTCCTTCGTCCCTTTATGCACGTGGGTATCCCAGGGTCCTGTGACTGCCGAGAAGAAAAGCAGAGAAATGTGTAAATAGTAATCAATTCAGAGGCCTCTTCTTGATAAGGAAAAAGCCTTCATCGACCAGCATTTTATTTTTTCTAAATCAAAAACAAAAACGGGATGACCTCGAAAGGATGGTAAGATAAGGCTGAGGAGATTGTGGTGGGAAGGAAATAGAGTCTAGAATCCGGAAGAGAAATACATGCGCACGCACGCACAGAATAGAGGGAGGGAGGGGGGAGAGACAGAGAGAGAGGGAAGGAAGGAAGGAAGGAAGGGAGACAGACAGACAGGCAGACACAGAGAGAGAGAGAGAGAGAAAGAGAGAGAGAGAGAGAGACAGAGAGAGAGAAAGAGTGAGAGAGAAAGAGAAAGAGAGAGAGAGAAAGAGAAAGAAAGAGACAGAGACATAGAGAGAGAGAAAGAAAAAGAGAGACAGACAGAGACACACACAGACACACACAGGGTGAAAGAGAGAGAGAGAAAGAGAAAGAGAGAGAGAGAGAGAGACAGAGAAAGAGAGAGAAAGAGAAAGAAAGAGAAAGAAAGAGAAAGAGAGACAGAGACAGAGAAAGAGAGAGAGAGAAAGAAAAAGGGAGATAGACACACACACAGAGAAAGAGAGAGAGAAAGAGAGAAAGAGAGAGAGAGAGAAAGAAAAAGACAGAGACAGAAAGAGAGAGAAACAGAGAAAGAAAGAGAAAGGAAAAGGAAAAAAAGAAAAAAGAGAGAGAGACAGACAGAGAAAGACTTTCCCATTTCTTTTAATTGCTTCTTGGTGCAAATTTGCTTTCGCTTTCAGAGCTAAACCGTCGCACTAACTTTTTGCTCGGAGAGAATTTTGTTTCCAAAAACGACAAGGCAAGGACGCCCCACCCACCAAAAAAAAAATTTAAAAAAAGAAAGAAAAAAAGAAAAAAGAGACATTTTCCAAGAAAACGTTGTTGCCTTTTGCTCGGTGCCAAAAACACTTCCGTGGGCTTTCTCTACAATAGGCCAGAAATCTTGTTTTCTTACAGAAAACAAGATTTTAAGATTTTAAGGCAAACCGAGAGAGGCCACTTCAGTTTGCGGGCAGTATAAATAAGCACCGCTTTTAAAAAAGAAAAGCGGCCGTGAGGACAGAAGAGGAGGCTTCGTGTCTGTTTGCGATATTTTAAATAGTCCAGTTTTTCCATCCATCCATCCATCCATCCAACCCATCCATCTAATCTGCAGCGGATTTTTCTCCTCTGCTTAATTCTCAATTGGTGGGGCAGAGAGAAAGGGGGGGGGGAGAGAGAGAGAGACAGAGAGAGAGAGAGAGAGAATGAAAAATACTGTATACCATTTAAGGAAGCAAACAATTGCTTATTAAAAGAGCTCGAACTGTTTTTTTTAATTTTGCGCAAAATTCACACCGATTGAATGTCAGAGACTTTCCATTTTGTAAAATATTATTCCAGCCCTGTAATATTTGTAATAACTCCTATTACATAGCCTAAGAAGTATTATTAATAATAGCGGGATGTGGTCAAATAATAAGAAGCGACTATTAAATATTACAAATTAATATTGGCAAAAGATTAGACATCGGTCGAACTGTACGAATTAATCATCTGTAAACAATGACTTCTGTGGGAAACGCTATCCTAGAATGCATAGAATGCAACAATATCGGTTGGCAGAAAAAAAGGAAGGTCTGTTTTCGTTCAGCTTCAGGAGATGAAATCGAAACAATAGGATGAAAAGCCCACGAAATTATAATCCACATCGGAAGCAATTTTTTTTCCCCTCCCTGCGAACAAGTGAAAACCCTAAAAATAAGAATTTGTGATTCTTGTATTGTGAAATTGTTCATTTGGGCGTCGCAGGGAATCTTCTGCGTGCCTGCGTTTACATTTGGGGGTGGATGGGGGGGAAAATACATCTAATTAAATTGGCTCAGATTTCTCAATGGAAAGAAAGAAAGAAGGAAGGAAGGAAGGAAGGAAAAAAAATAATGAACGGGCTGTTTATGTATGTACAATAGCGCCATCTAGAGGACGACGTTAGTATCTTTCTATTTAGTTTATATAATATAAAATATTAAACAAATACGAAAGAAAATAGCGGGAAAGGGAGGGAGGGAAAAGGGAAGGGGAAAGTGCAAAGGGGGAAGAAAACGAAAGAAAAGGAGTTGACTTCTGACTCCCTTTGGTGCACTAGAATAAGAGCATAGGATCAAACTCAACTTTTTACTTTTACATAATAATATAAACTAGTCATTTTTATAACAACAAACCTATAAAACAGAGGAGCAGCTGGCTGACCAGAGACAGGAGAGGCCCAAGTGGCAGCTGGAAAGCCTAGAGGCTTTGCGTGGAGAGGCCACAGAGCTGCAGCTGGTCAGTGGAGATTGGAAGGGAAGGGAATATATATAGAATGGAGTAGGGTAGGGTAGGGTAGGGTAGGGTAGGGTAGGGTAGGGTAGGGTAAGGTAGGGTAGGGTAAGGTAAGGTAAGGTAGGGTAGAATGGAATGGAATGGAATAGAATAGAATAGAATAGAAATAGAAATAGAAATAGAAATAGAAATAGAAATAGAAATAGAAATAGAAATAGAAATAGAAATAGAAATAGAAATAGAAATAGAAATAGAAATAGAAATAGAAACAGAAACTCAGCAAGAGGTGTGTGTGTGTATGGATTTTGCAGTAACCTTCCCCTGGAGTGGGGAGGAAATGGAGATTTTACAGTATCCTTCCCCTGCCACGCTCACCAAGCCATGCCATGCCCACAGAACCAGTAGTAAAAAAATTTGACTCCCACCACGGTGTGTGTGTGAGAGAGAGAGAAAGAGAGAGAGAGAGGGAGGGAGAGAGAGAGGGAGGGAGGGAGAGGGGGGGGGAGAGAGAGAGAAATAGTCCTGGGAGAAGTGCATCTCTGTTTCCTTGCAGTGAAAATGAAATGTGGATGAAAAAAATTAAGGTCATTTATTATTTGAAATAATTCAATTGCATTGTTGGATTATTCGGCAGCAAATCGTTCCATGTTGAGTTGGCCATGTTGAGTTGGCCATGTTGAGTTTATTTATTTATTTGTTCATATGTAAGATCATAAGTAAGGCAGCATTACTTGTATGCCGCCTTTCTCCGAAGACTCAAGGCGGCTTACAATGCATTTAAAGAGTTGGCCATGTTGAGTTGGCCATGTTGAGTTGGCGGTAGCAAATTGTCCCATTCCGGCCAACGAGGCAGCAGTGTAAGGGTCTCAAGATCCACCTCTTCAAATCGACCAGGGTGGTGGTGGGGGAAGCAGGGGGGGGCAGAGAACCAGAAGAGGGGGTGCCCTTTCCCACGCTCCCAAGGGAGTCGCTCCGATGGGAGAGCCAAGCGATTTTAACTTACTGTCGTCCCTTGGAATAAACCGAGGATGCAACTCGGGCTGAAGCAGAAGAGGAGCCCCAAACCTTCAGGGGTCCCTCTCCCCAAAAACCCCTGGCATTTCCTTCCGAATTAGCTGCTTCCCTCAATTACATCCTTTCCTGAGAAGGCCGGAAGAAACAGCGGAGATTAAGAAGACTCCGTCCCGATCAACTTCCTGCACAAAGTCTCCATTTGCTTAACCTTTCTCCCGCAGCTTGACCTTGTCAGAAATGTTCAATTAAAGGCCGAAGTGAGCGGGCCGAGTTTCTGAGCCATCCGGCTAAAATCACTTCGCCCCTTTAGTTTAGTAACGTATCACTAATTGCATTTATATAATTATTGATACATTTTTCTTTAATAAACGTAAAAAAACCTCAATGTCTATATGAACACCGTGTTGTCTGAGTACAATTCTGAACAACAAAAAGACAGTAATAAGGTTAACGGCAATTGCGATATTCGTATCATTAATAATAATCTCACAGTAATAGTGGCATTATAAGGGATGTGGTGGCTCAGGGGCTAAGACGCTGAGCTTGTCGATCAAAAAGTCGGCAGTTCAGTGGTTCGAATCCCGAGTGCTGGGTAACGGGGTGAGCTCCAATGACTTATCCCAGCTTCTGCCAACCTAGCAGTTCGAAAGCAGGTAAAAAATGCAAGTAGAGAAATAGGGACCCCCTTTGGTGGGAAGGGAACAGCGTTCTGTGTGCCTTTGGTGTTGAATCATGCCAGCCACATGACCACGGAGACGTCTTTGGACAGCGCTGGCTTCTCGGGTCTTCTCCCGCGTAAAATTGAAAGTATCTTGGCGACGTTTCGACGAAGTCTCATTCGTCATCTTCAGGCTGCTGTTCTTCGGCTTCGTGCTTCCAGCAGCAAGCAAAGAAATCTACTTGCAATAACCTTTTTTTTAAAATGGAGAACGCTGTTTATTTGGTGTCCAGAAACACATTTTCCTTTGGGTTTTCCTATCTGGTGTTGGACACAGTCTCCAAATCGACTGGATACGAGAGCTGGATGATCTTTTCATGAGATTTAAATTGAAAAATTGAAAATAAAATTTTGAGTGATGCAGCTGCGAAGGCCTTCTTGGGACCATCGTCATCATGTAACGACTCCAAAATCCCTTGCCGGGGGGGGGGGGTGGTGTGAGGGTGCAGTCGTGCAACTGAATGGAGATATCAGAGCATGTGTTGTTGTTTTTTTACTGGCCGGATGCCTTTCCTGTTGCCAATGCAGAGTTTTGTTCAGCCGATTGTTCCCAGAGAGAGAAATATCTGCCTCTCCCTAGGATTGAACTCACCGCCTCCTGATTGTGAGGCGAGCGCTCCAACCTCTAGGCCACCGCACCGCTCTGCTAGAAGGTCTTCTTGGGATGTTCTACCTAAAACCTTCTGGATCCCATTTTTTTTTCTCCTTTCTGGGAAGAGAAGGGAAACACGGGAACTATGGATTCCGAAAAAACAGGTGTGACTATTGGAATTGGCCACCCCTGCAAGGGGGTGGGTGGGTGGGAAGGGGAAGGCCCAGAACTCAGAGCTTTCCTGGAATCCTTTTGCCGTTAATGCTTGCGATATTGATCACATGTCAGGTAAAGCTTCTGTGCTCCAGACTGCAGATGTCACATCCTCCCTTTTAAAAGCAGACAATCTCAAGAGCGATGCCATTTAAAAATGGAGATGTTGGAGTTTGTAGCTCCCAAGAAGTCGCCTTACCTGGGGAGTAAACAGGTGATGCGTAAGGTGGGAGACTTTACGCACAAGGGGAGTCGGTCTGAAAACGCCACCTGGGCTCCCGGATCCACCTGGGAAACAACAGATTGTCCTGGACTTACGACAGTTTGTTTAGTGACTGGTAAAATTCAGTGGTGGGATTCAATTTTTTTTTTACTACCGGTTCTGTGGGTGTGGCTTGGTGGGTGTGGCAGGGGAAGGATGCTGCAAAATCTCCATTCCCTCCCCACTCCCGGGGAAGGTTACTGCAAAATCTCCATTCCCATGCCAGGGGAAGGATACTGTAAAATCTCCATTCCCTCCCCACTCCAGGGGAAGGTTACTACAAAATCCCCATTCCCTCCACACTCCAGGAGCCTTGGTGGCGCAGTGGACTAAAGTGCTGTTAAAGTAGCACTTAGCTACCAGCTGCCTGCAATTACTGCGAGTTCGAATCTCACCAGGCTCAAGGTTGACTCAGCCTTCCATCCTTCCGAAGTAGGTAACCGTGTTGTTTGTATCTTTACAACTTATATTGTTTTTATTTGTTTCCTAGTACGATTTGATAGCTCAGTGTTGTATCTTTTTATTCTTGATGAATGTATTTTATTCTCCTGAGAGAATATATAAAGAGCCTGGGTGGCACAGCAGACTAAAGTGCTGTTAAGTAACACCCGCTGCCTACAATTACTGCAAGTTCGAATCTCACCAGGCTCAAGGTTGACTCAGCCTTCCATCCTTCCGAGGTAGGTAAAATGAGGACCTGGATTGTGGGGGCAATAAGCTCACTTTGTATAAAAAAGAACACCGCTTGGGGGGGGGGGCAAAGCCCTACTAAGCAGATATATACAAAACTATGAAAGCTATTGCTTAACGCATTGTAAGCCGCCCTGAGTCTCCGGAGAAGGGCAGCATATAAATCGAACTAAGAAAGGAAGGAAGGAAGGAAGGAAGGAAGGAAGGAAGGAAGGAAGGAAGGAAGGAAGGAAGGAATTAACAAAGCTATTTTTCCCCCTTTAAAAGGAGGAAAATGGCTTGGGAGGCCACTGTGCTCTTGAACTGCATGGCCCATAATGCTGAGCCACACCCTGGACTTGTCCTTGGGAAGTACCACTTCTCCTGGGTGTAACTTCCTCTCAGGGCAGCCCTCTTGCCCTCTGTTGATCTTTTCAAGGTGAAATCCTCAAGGCCGCCCTCCGCCTTGAAATTCCAGTTTCTCGGAATCCTCCTTCGGAGGCAAATGCCTTGGCTGGTGATTCTGGGAATGTCAGAAATGGGGTTTGCCTTTTCTGTAGCTCCATCTCATTCCTGGCTCCTTTTCCAGCTGCAATCGCCCTCAGCATGCCCGGATCTCTTGCACAGATCCTATGACCCTCTCTACCCACTCCCCCATGGGTCACTTTACCTTGGAGTTCAGGGAACTTTTGAGTTTTGGCTTTTCTAATGCATTGGCCCAATCTAACATAATGACGGAAGCAAATGAAACCACCAAGTACTGATTAATATTCAATGTTCTTCTTCCTCTTTGTAATTTTACATTTGAAAGACTCAATGAAAAAGAGCATCCTAAAATAAGCCCTAATTTGAGTGGCGGAACGTTTCTGGAGAGTGGGGGCTGATTCAGAATAACAGAGCCGGAAGGGACCTTGGCTTAAGCAAGAGAGCCCATATCGTTCCAGACAAGTGGTCAGAGCGAGCGGAGGGACAGAATCCCACCCATTGAGCCACATCCAGGGGAGGGGAAATCTAGCGCAGCCCCCACGACCTCCCAGGGGCCCGCTCGTCCTGGATTTCCCCTGTCTTTGCCCCCCCCAAGGGTCAGGGATTGCATGGGTGCCCCCCCTGCCGTCCAAGTTGGACCCTCTCCCACCCTCCCACTCCCAGGCAGAAAAAGTGGCATCCAACAGGTGCGGCCACTGCTGTGCTCCCCAGAATGATGATACCTGGGGTCTTCCTTCAGGGAGTGGGGCGGCCGAGGGCCAGAATCCCACCCCTTTGAGCCACATCCCTGCTCTGTCCAGGGAGACCTCCCAGGGGCCCCCTCCTCCTGGGTTTCCCCCAAGGTGCAGGGACTGTGTGGGTTCCCCCCTGCCCTCTGAACCAGACCCTCGCCCACCCTCCTGCTCCCGGGCAGAAAAAGGGATTTTAAGCCCTCTCCCTCTCCCAGGTAAGGGGCTGGACAGCCCACCTCACAGGGCTGCTCCAAGTGTCTGGGGAGCTGGGGAGGGGGCGGGCAGAATAGTGGTGGGCTTTTTTTCATATATCTCTGGGAGGGTGACCTGAATTGAATGAGCCCGCGAGAAGGGAATGGCACCAGGCCTGTCCTGAAATAAAAATCCATCTCATGTTCAAAGGTCACTTGTCATTCAAGTCGGGAACTCATTAAAAAGTTTCCACTCCTGTTACTTGAGACACCCCTCGAGTACGGCTGGGCATGACGAAAGAAGTGGGGGGGGGGGACTCAGCTTCCCCTTCCCTAAAATAACAGGCCTGCTCTTTCCCTGTCTCCTTTGCAACCGCGACCTTCGCCGTCGGCTGAACTGCCTGCTTTGTTTCTCCCCCCACCCCCCCGCAAGCCTTTTCTGCTCTTCAAACCTGCAATGACAACCCTGGGAATTGGGGGGAGTTGGGGTGGGATTGAGAAGGGGGCGCTGGGGCCTTCCCGAGTTGTTTTCGGGACGAGCAGGAACAGCGTGGAATGGGACAACTCACTGAGGCCAACTCACCATGCGCAACTCGCCTCGGATGACTCCGCTACAGAACAATTCAACAATTTAGGTTGAATGATTTAAAATAATTGTTAAAAGTATTTTAATTTGAATTGTTCACATTTTATTTTGACTCTCCTTTGGCATCCTTTCTTTAAGGAGTCTGTTCTACTATTTCTGTTAGGGTAACTCTTGTCCTGTGGCAAGTTGGCTCATCAAGAGTTGGCCGTGGTGAGTTGGCTGTGGAGAGTTGGCCATGAAGAGGTGGCCATGGGGAGTTGGCCATGGGGAGTTGGTCATGAACAGTTGGCCATGAACAGTTGGCCATGGAGAGTTGGCCATGGGGAGTTGGCCATGGGGAGTTGGTCATGAAGAGTTGGCCATGGAGAGTTGGCCATGAAGGTGGCAATCGGGAGTTGGCCATGGGGAGTTGGTCATGAAGAGTTGGCCATGGGGAGTTGGTCATGAAGAGTTGGCCATGGAGAGGTGGCCATGAAGAGGTGGCCATGGGGAGTTGGCCATGGGGAGTTGGTCATGAAGAGTTGGCCATGAAGATCTGACCATGGGAAGTTGGCCACGGGGAGATGGCCATGGTGAGTTGGCCATGAAGACCTGGCCATGGAGAGTTGGCCATGAAGAGTTGCCCGTGGTGAGTTCTTGTAGACCTGATCCAAACTATCAGGTTGTAGCTTCTGTGGCTTCTGCCTGGCTTGTTGGGCTGAGGGGAAGACCCGATTGGTGGTGGTAGGGGTATGGGAATAATTGTGGGTGGAATTGACTATAATGCACGATGGCATTTGATGCCGCTGTTTGTCATTCTGAAGTAGCCAACGCTGCTGCATTGGAGCAGCCCTGGTGTCTCAACAAGTTTTGTGCCCCTCTCCCCCTGCCTGTGGGGGCCGAGGAAAAACTTTGGCTTGAAAATAAAAATTGGGGGGGGGGCTTCCACGTCCTCTGAATGCATTATCTCACCTGGAAAACCCTTTTGGAGGTCCTCAGGACCTTTGTATCTGCTGATCTTTTGAAGTTGTCGGCAGGTGGCGCTTTCCCGTTGCGTGATTTCCTCACTCGTTTCCCCAAATAATCGGGTAGAAATAACACACGGAAAGACACATACACACACACACGTCACTGTAACACACGATAATCACTATTTTACCTTTTTATTTCAGCATTTGAAGGACACTTCGGAGAGGCCACTGAAGTCCATCTTTGAAGAGGCACCTAAATTCTGTACAGGCGGTTCTATTTGGTAAAATAGAACCGCCTGTATTATTTGGTAAAAACCTGAGACCGTGTCTCAAACACCGGACCAGAGTCAGAACTAAGTACATGATGGCGTAAAAATATGGAAGTGGGGTGCTGAGAGTTCCCGTTTCTATAGGGGGCAGAATGTGGACTGAACCTCCCGCCGTTGACGGGGCTCTGCTGGGCCCAAAGCCTGGGAAATGGAACAGGTTGGGGGAAAAAATGAGACAACCATGCATGCTGTTTTTCAAAACCCAAGCAGCTAAATGAACTAAAACCTATCGATCTGCACCGTCTGGGTTGTAAATTCCATATTATAACAGGTTTCTGCAGCGTGTAAATCCCTGGTCGGACAACAAGAGGTGGCATCTCCTCTCTAATTGTCTCTCCTCCTTCTAAACTGCCCCCAAAACAGCTGCAGTCTCAGGGTGCCTCACAATGATCTGCTGCATGACGGGAACGACAGGTTTCCTCGCCCTTCGACTATGTGATCATATCCTGCCTCGACTTTCTTTGTTCAGGAGAAGAGCCGTGGTGGTGCAGTGGTCAGAATGCAGCACTGCAGGTTTACTCTGCCGACTGCCAGCAGTTCGATCCTGACCGGCTCAAGGTTGATTCCGCCTTCCATCCTTCCGAGGTCCGTAAAACGAGGACCCAGATTGTTGGGGGAAATATGTTGACTCTGTAAACTGCTTAGAGAGGGCTGGAAAGCCTTGTGAAGCGGTATATAAGTCTAAGGGCTATGGCTTGGGAAGGAAGGAAGGAAGGAAGGAAGGAAGGAAGGAAGGAAGGAAGGAAGGAAGGAAGCCATAGTGGTGGACTTGTTACAATGCAATGTTTCAGGCTATCTCTGCCGACTGCCAGCAGTTCGATCCTGACCGGCTCAAGGTTGACTCCACCTTCCATCCTTCCGAGGTCCATAAAATAGGACCCAGATTGTTGGGGAAAATATGTTCACTCTGTAAACTGCTTAGAGAGGGCTGGAAAGCCCTGTGAAGTGGTATTCCCCTTCCTCTCTCCCTCCCTCCCTTCCTTCCTTCTTTCCGTCCCTGCCTCCCTCCTTCCTTCCCTTTGGCTAGAGTGCAGTATTACAGGCTAACTCTGCCCACCGCACGCAGTTCAATTCTGACCAGTTCAAGGTTGTCTCAGCCTTCTGTCCTTTCCAGATCGGTAAAATGAGGACCCAGATTATTGGGGGCAAGAGGCTGACTCTGTAAACCTCTTAGAGAGAGCCAGTAAAGCACTGTGAAGCGGTATATAAGCGCAATATAAGTGCTATTGCGATGTGACCAAAACCTCCATCTGATATTGTTAGGTGCATAGAAAAGAGGCGGAATTTGAGTAGCACCGTTATGCTCACTTGCTTGCACCTTGTAGTCCCCCCTAAATGTGCAGGGTGGGGATGGCCACCTGCGAGAGGCTGAAAAGTCTACCCAGATGGATGGGAGCAGGTGAGACGACATAGTAGGGAAAAGAACAGAAGGTGGCGGATAGCAAGGGAGGAGGGGTAGGTCAATTGAAGACCCTCCTGAGCAGCTTTCTGGGGATTTTCAACGACACCTCCCTGATACTACTGTGTTTCCCTGAACATAAGACTCTGTCTTATCTTTTTTTGAACCCTGAAATAAGCACTCGGCTTATTTTCGGGGAGGTCTTATTATTTTGGGGCGCAGTGGAGCAAGGCGGGACTCCTCTTGCCGTCTTACCTGATTACCCGCTCTGTCTCCCTAATCCTAACCAGGGGAAATGGTGGGGATCAGCTACGCATGCGCTTGAATATTTTCGGAGGGGGTCTTATTTTCAGGGGAGGTCTTATTTTTCAGGAGAGGTCTTATTTTCGGGGGAGTTCTTATTTTCTGGGGAGGGCTTATTTTCGGGGAAACACAGGAGCTGTGCTGGTCTTGCAGATCAATGTACGTACCTATAAAATAGTAATAATTGCAACCGTCATTATGGACACTGGGGAAGCCTGGAAGGACAGCTACATACAGATAAATAATAAATAATAAAAACCAGTTGCTTTGTCTGGGGGTGCAAGCAGGAGGGGGAGGGGTTTCTTCCTGCACACCAGCAGCCTTTGATCCAAGCAAAAAGAGAGGAAAAAAGTTCCCCCCACCTTTCTGATCTGCGTGGGAGATGCATTTCCCGGGAATGCAGGATCCACCAAAGCCGTCCGCTTCCCAAAAGTTTTCTGGAAACACCAGTTACTCTACAAACGTGGCCATTTTAAGACTCGTGGAACTTCAACTCCCAGAATTCCTCAGCCAGCATGGAGCGGAAGGCCACAGGTCTTAAATGTTATCAAGTTTGGAGACTCCGGCTTTCTACAAAGAGGAAGGACACACCTGCATCCCAGCCGGAAGCGCCCAGTAACAACGAGAAGGCAAAATTAAACGTCGGTTTTGTTTCATGCTGCTCGCTCCTCGTCCCAATCCTAATCACATAGACGTGTCCTTCTGCTTTTTGAAAATAATAATAATAACAATAATAATAACAAACCAAAGCCATTTTGGCTCTTAACAAAATCAATCGGATCAATGCATAGACTGTACAGAGTTGCGTTTCTTGCATATTTCGTTCTAGTTACTTTTCTCAGACTTGAAATGCCTCGATTTCACCGTTTTTGGTATGTAATGCCTCATATGCCAAGATCCACATTTTTTTTTTTCGACAGAGAGGACAGCTGGTTTGGAAGAGGGAGTCAAAGAGGCCACCTGTATCAAAAATGAACGGCCCTCCCTTATCAGAGGGGGAGGGATACGACATCATCTATCTCCCGTCTACGACATGGTCCTTTCAGCAGTGAGAAGGTTCTCCATCAGTGGTGAAATCCGAATTTTTTTACTATCAGTTCTGTGGGCGTGGCTTGTTGGGCATGGTGTGATGGGAATGGCAGAAGGATACTGCAAAATCTCCATTCCCACCCCTGCTCTGGGAGCAGCCAGAGGTGGTATTTGTCGGTTCTCCGAACTGCTCAAAATTTCCGCTACTGGTTTGTCAGAACCTGCTGGATTTCACCCGTCTCCACACCCATTCAGATGATGCTTTGGACACAGATAAACAAAACTCCAAGTGGCCTCAACAGCTCTCTAAAAGGATGCAAATGACCAGCTCTCTGCAAGGAGTATAAATCCTTCCGTTCCCCGCCTTCCAATCGAAGCTGAAGAAGCTTCCGGGATGAGAAGCGAAATGTCTTCTGAGAAAAATCAGAAAGTCCAGTTGCCTCTTGGAAAAGGACCCCAAGGACACAGACAAAGCTCCAAGTGGCCTAAACGGCCCTCTAAAAAAAGGATGCAAATGACCAGCTGTCTGCAAGGAGTATCCACCATTCTTCGCCATCCAGTCGGAGCTGAAGAAGCTTCTTGGATGAGAAAGTCCAGTTGCCTCTTGGGGAAAAACCCGCTCTGGAACAAACCACGACGTGGATGACGGAGAATCTGCAAACGGTTGCGACGAGTGGCTTTGGCGCACCCGTCAGCCGTGCTGCTGGTTTTCCTGCTGGAGATTGAGTCCATTGGAATGAATCTGGTCCAGACCAGGGCGCAGGGATGGCGTTTAGGAGGGCGAGCGAAGGTGGGCAAGTGGCGAATTTCTGCCCCCTTAGGAAGAACCGGGCAGGCCGCCGTCTTTCTTCTGCTGCTGCTGCTCCAGTTCCTGCAGACGCTCTTCTCGAAAGTGGGCGTGCTGGGTGCCCACCTTATGGGCCGTTTCCGTGGCGGTGATGTCAATCTGGGCATATTTTGTGGCATCGCCGCCTAGGTGTGAAAGCATTGTGTTGGCCACGCAGCGTATCCCACAAATGCAGAGCGGGAATCTCAATTTTGCACGAGGACTGATAAGTCCGCCCCTCCTTTCCCCCCCCCCTTCTGGATCTCTGGAAGCTTCAGAGAGCGAACCCAGGCAGTCCTCAATGTTTCATTTAGTGATCATTCAAAGTTACAACGGCACTGAAACCAGTAACCGACGGCCATTTTTCACACTTAAGGACCGTTGCAGCATCCCCGTAGCCACGCGATCAGAATTCGGTCACTTGGCAACGGACTCATACTTATGACGGTTGCAGTGATCACTCTTTGCGACCTTCTGGTAAGCAAAGTCAGCAGGGAAGCCGGATTCACTTAACAACCGAATTATTAAAATATCAACTGCAGTGATTCACGTAAAAAGCATTGGCAAGACAGGTGGTGAAACGGGGCAAAAACTCACTTAATGAATGTCTCACTTAGCGACAGAAATTTTGGGCTCGATTGCAGTCGTAAGTTGAGGACTACCTGAGCTTGGCTCTTCTGGGAAGCCTATCTCCTTTCCTGACCCCGCAGGAAGACTCCTCTGAGATTGCCTGGACGCTTCCCTTCAGGTTATACAGGTAGTCCTCGATTTACAACCAGAATTGAGCCGCAAATTTCCATTGCTAAGTGAGACAGTTGTTAAGTGAATTTTGCGACGAACTTACAAGACTTCGTTTAGTGACTATTTGAAGTTACGGCGACACTGCAAAAGTGACTGATGACCATTTGTCACATCGATGACTGTTGAAGCATTCCCAGAATCACACGAATAAAATTCAGGCGCTTGCCGACTGACTCACATTTATGACGGATGCAATGTCTCAGGGCCGTATCATCCCCTTTTGCGACCATCCTCAAGAGGGGGAGCCAGCTTCACTTAACAACCGTGTGACATTAATCTAACAACTGCAGGTATTCCTTGAACAAATGTGGCAAGAAAAGTCATAAAAAAACCCCTCACTTAACAAATGTCTCACTTAGCGACGTAAATTGTGGGGACTCATTCTGGTCGTAAGTCGAGGACTGCCTGCAACTGTGGCTATTCAGCCAAATTCGGGGGTTGGGGGTGCGAGGAGAGAAGCTTTTATATTCCAAAGGCTTATTGTAATTCTTAGCGTAGCTCAGAACGTCGCGAAAAACGTCTACTCTTGCCTGCTTGGCCATTTTTGGAGATACTTACCTCGAACGCTCCCGCTGGCATCCTGAAGCTCCACCTCCATGTAATGGAGTTGCTTCTTTGCTGTGGGGCTCGTGGGGATATTCACGTAAGTTGCCATTTCGCCGTGCAATTGCTCCGAAAGGGACGGTTCTACAGAAACAAAACAGAATGCGAAGTCTGTGGGGATGACCTTGGGAGCGGGAGGAAGCCGAGCCTGCAGAAGGAAAGTGGGCATGGCTTATGTCTCACTTGGGACCTCCCTAGGGTTGAGGGAGGTCTGTAAAGGTGTGGGAGAGGGAAGGGATGTATTTTCAGACTGCCAAATTTCCTTTGTGTGTGTGGTTTTTGTTTTACAGCCCTGTAGTCCCTTAAATCGGTGTGACTGACTGGAACTGAGCATTTACTGGCCAGGTGCCCTTCCTGACACCTACGTGGAGTTCACAGTAGATATTTTCTCTTTGTGCCCTAAGAGACAAACTATGACATTTCTGGGTTTTTTCTTTTTATGCCTCTGTAGCAGGGGTGAAATGCTACTGGTTCGGGCTGGTTTGCCCGAACCGATAATAAAAAATGCTACTGATTCACCGAACCGGTAGTAAAAAAATAAAATAAATAAAAGTTCCGAAGATTGGCTGAGTGACACGCAATTGCCGGAACTTATTTGTTTACCTTTTTAAAGCATTTTTTACTTTAAATGCTTTAAATTTTTTAAAAAAAAGGTTCCCAAGCTTGCGCGCCTCAGCTGATTCCCCCGCCCGCTGTTCTATTTACCTTCCCAAGCTTCCTTTTGGTGTGTACGGTGCATGCGCTCATGCGTGCAGCATGCATTTGGTGTGCACTGCACATATGCGTGTGCACAGCACGCATGCAGCCTGTGAACTGGTGGCAAACCAGTTCAGATTTCACTCCTGCCCTGTAGTCCCTTAATTCGGGGTGGGGTCAGGGCGATTGACTGGAGCTGAGTGTTTACTGGCCAGATGCCTACATGGAGTTCACAGTAAGTATGTTCTCTTTCCACCTTGAGAAAGTACAAAATTTCCTTTCTGTGTGTGTTTTTTTCCTTTTACGATCATGTAGTCGCGTAATTCAGGGTGGGGCAGAGCCATTGGGTGGAGTGAGCATTTACTGGCTGGATGCCCTTCCTGACTCCTGCATGGAGTTCACAGTAAATATTTTCTCTTCGTGCCCTGAGAAAGTGAAATTTCTGGGGTTTTTTCTTTTTATATCCCTGTAGTCCCTTAACTTAGGGTTGGGGTCAGGGCAACTGACTGGAGCTGAGCATTTACTGGCCGGATGCCCTTCCTGACACCTACATGGAGTTTGCAATAGGTATTTTTCCTTTCCGCCTTGAGAGAGAAACTACAAAATTTCCTTTGTGTGTGTTTTTTTCTTTTTACGACCCTGTAGTCTCGTAATTCAGAGTGGGGTCAGGGCCACTGGGTGGAGTGAGCATTTTACTGGCCGGATGCCCTTCCTGATGCCTACGCGGAGTTCACAATAGGTATTTTCTCTTTGTGTCTTGCTTGAGAAACTACAAAATGTCCTTTGTGTAACTTCGAGTGCCATCCTTATCTATCCTTCAAGATAAGGATGGCACTCCTGACTGGGCAACCTTGCAAGGGTGACAACAAACTTTTAAATGGCAATCACTTAACTGGATATGTCTGGAGGGGTGAACAACCAGAACTAGAATGGGAAACTTTTATCTTCGGACATGAATGGCGTGGGAAATTCAAATCCATCCGTGGCTCTTACCTAGATTGGGTGCGAACATTTGAGATGATAAAATTGAAGTCTCCTTTAAAAACACACAAACACACACATAGAGAGAATAGGTTGTATTAAAATACTCTTCTTTCAAAACTACCATGTTTCCCCGAAAATAAAACATCCTCCGATACTAAGCTCTCCTCTAAAATAAACCCTTCTCCGAAAATAAGACCTCCCCAAAAATATTTAAACCCATTTCCTCGGCCATTTCCTCTGGTTAGGGTTAGGTAGACAGAGCTGGAAATCAGGGAAGACAGCAAGAGGAGCCCCATTTTACTCCATGCACCCCAAAATAATAAGACCTCCCAGAAAATAAGGCCAAGCACTTATTTTGGGGTTCAAAAAATATAAGACAGGGTCTTATTTTCGGGGGAAACACAGTAGGAGCACTAAAACGAACTGCTTTCTCTTGATCTCTTAAAAAACAGGTAGTCCTCTACTTATAATGGTTCACTTAGTGACCATGGAAAAAATGGACTCATGACCATTTTTCACACCTACTGCCACTGCAAGCAAGCCCCAGGTGCCGACATGATTGACATTCGGATGCCGGACAGCTGACTCACATTTATGATGGCTTGCAGTGTCCCTGGTGGGGGTGGGTGGGTGGGGTGTCATGCGATTCCCCCTTTTGCGACTTTCTAACAAAAGGAGGGAAGGAAGGAAAAATAAGAAAAGAGGAGAAAGAAGAAAGGAGAATGAAGAGGGAAAGAAAAAGAAGAGAAGGAAGAGAAGGAAGGAAAAGGATGGAAGGAGAGAGGTAGGGGAGGAAGGAAGGAAGGAAGGAAGGAAGGAAGGAAGGAAGGAAGGAAGGAAGGAAGGAAGGAAGGAAGGAAAAAGATGGAAGGAGGGAGGGAGGGAAGGAAGGAAAAATAAGGAAAGAGGTGAAAGAAGAAGAAAGGAGAATGAAGAGGGAAGGAAAAAGAAGAAAAGGAAGGAAGGAAGGAAACAAACATAAGGAAAGATGAGAAGGAAGAAAAAAGGAGAATGAAGAGGGAAGGAAGGAAGGAAGGAAGGAAGGAAGGAAGGAAGGAAGGAAGGAAGGAAAAAGATGGAAGGAGGGAGGTAGGGAAGGAAGGAAAAATAAGAAAAGAGAAGAAAGAAGAAGAAAGGAGAATGAAGAGGGAAAGAAAAAGAAGAGAAGGAAGGAAGGAAGGAAGGAAAAGGATGGAAGGAGAGAGGTAGGGGAGGAAGGAAGGAAGGAAGGAAGGAAGGAAGGAAGGAAGGAAGGAAGGAAGGAAGGAAAAAGATGGAAGGAGGGAGGGAGGGAAGGAAGGAAAAATAAGGAAAGAGGTGAAAGAAGAAGAAAGCAGAATGAAGAGGGAAGGAAAAAGAAGAAAAGGAAGGAAGGAAACAAACATAAGGAAAGATGAGAAGGAAGAAAAAAGGAGAAGGAAGAGGGAAGGAAGGAAGGAAGGAAGGAAGGAAGGAAGGAAGGAAGGAAGGAAGGAAGGAAGGAAGGAAGGAAGGAAGGAAGGAAGGAAGATTATAATGAGGAAGAGGCAGGGCCTGCGGGGAGTCCTGGCTTAACACTTGGCCATCACAGATGCCCCTGACATGAGTGACATCAAGCCGCCCACGCCCACCCTCGCCCTCCAAGGTCAGACATAACCCTTATGAGGCCCTCAATGCAATTGAGTTTGACACCTCTGGTCTAGCGTGTACAAAGGTATTTTAAAACAGCAGCCTCCAATGTTTTGGGCAACAGGGACCGGTTCCGTGGAGAGATTCAACGCAAGATGAGGACGAGCTGCCGGTTACGGTTTACCTGTATCCCACCACAGACTGGGCAAGATGGGAAGAGAGCCGGCTTCGCCTCGGAAGCGGAGCTGCACAGTTCACAAGAACTGCTGGAGACGCACGGAGCAACCTCGGGCCCTCTCCAATCCTGGCCCTGAACCGGCTGCCGGAGCTGTGTCTCCGGGAAGGTGCCTTTGGTGCTACCCGGCGGGAAGGCAACCTGCGAGTCTTTTTCCAAGCTTGGCCTGAAAGTGGCATCCCTTTCCAGATGTGGGACTGGCCGTTTCACATCCCCTTTGGAGCTCTGGGTCTTGAAGAGGCCGGCGTCTGAACCAGAGGGGAGGGTGCCTGTCGTAGATGCCGCAAACAAACTTCGGGGCGTATCATAGGTGTGCCGGAGCCAGCTGGGGGCCTGGTACTCCGACCCAGCGCTTCTCCCTGGCTCCCCCGGCAGGCAACTGCAAACATTCCGGTCGGAAGGGAAGCTGAGTGAGAGGCTCAGCAGGGACCCAAACTCATCCCCGTGGCAAATGTCCAGGCTCCCCGCGTAGGAAGAGAAGCTTCCCGAATATGAAGAGTGACTTCCGGTTGCTATCCCGCTGTCGGAGGAGCTCTGGCGACCAATTTCTTGGAGCTGTCTGGAGCGCAGGAGGCTGGGGGGAAGCTTGCTGGCCCCCTGGGCTCCGTCTGACTGCAGCTTCTCTGCTGCTGTTGCCGCCGCCGCCGCCACCGGTCCACGAGACTCCTGGGAAGTGCCGGCGGATGACTGCTCGGGCCAGAGAGTCAATCTGCTCCCAATGCTGGCATCGGAGTGGCTGGTGTCCGAGGACGCACTGGACAAGCTGCGGTCATCCCCTGGTTGAAGGAAAAAGGGGCACAGGATTAAACAGTGGAAGCTGTCTGGGAGCAGAGAGGGACGCCACTAATCCTGGCCAGGCAGGGCAGCACCCCTTATCACCCAGGTAGCCTAGATAGAGTCTCTCTTTCAATTCCGCAACAAACAGCCTTCCAATGGCCGGGAAGGCTCCACCCCAAACTTCCCTGAAGGCAGCCACCCACAAACAAAAGCCAGGAAACAACGAAACCAATTCACAAAGGCAGAGAGGAAGTCCAAAGGCAAGATGCAAAATCGCGAGGCGGAGGTGGAGGCAAGATCTGAGAGTCAAGATCCCCACACCAAAGCACAGGCAGAAACATAATCCAAAGCAGGTTTTTTTCCTAAGGTTGGGGGAGGGGCGGTGCATGCCAAAACATACAATTACTTCTGACAAAGATAAACACCTCCACCCCCCACCCCGGGCCTCTGCTTAAGTCAACCCCAGCCTTTGTGAGAAGGAATGGGGCAGCCTCCTCACCGGCAGCCTCGCAGACCTCCTCAGAGCTTGCCTCCGCTCTACTCTCTGTGCCCTCGGATCAAATAGAGGAGGCAGCTGTCCTTCATCCCCACTCCCTCTCTGCAGTCCATCCTCCCCCCTTTCCCCCCCACCCCTGTGTCTGTGTGGGGAGGCAGCTCTCTGTCTGGTCGACCACTTCCCCCAATGCCTGAGGGGCCTGGGACAGCAGTGTTCTCAGCCCCTGGTCTCTCCAAATTTTTCCAGGGGAAATGTGCCATCCTCGACGGACACTTCCCAGGGTTCCAATTCCTCCTTCTCCTCCAAACTGGAATCCGATGGGGTCGTGCCAGCACCTGGCAGCACCTGGGACAGGCAGATTAAGTCACCTGCAATGCAAATCTGTCCCAGAAGAAAAATATGGCAGGAAGATCTGTGACTCTCTACTTATATTTTGGAACCTTCCCGCTTCTACTCGGTAGCTCAGCCAAAACTCCAGAGAACAAGCAGAAGTTAAATCTGGTGGTGCTTTAAAGACTAGCTGGGCACTCTCCTCTCACCGGGCTCAGCAACTACCCTTTATTAAATTGGGCAAAGAATATTTTTTTTCAGACCCGGAACTTGGCATCGGCTGTGCAGAAAGCAGCACACAAGGGGCCCATGAGGGGTGGATTTCACTTACCTTTACCACCAGTTCACCATGCGCGCTGTCCGTGAATTTGCTTTGCTTGCTCACATGTGCCTGGTCTAGAAAACGTGCCTAAATAGCACGACTTGGA
Organism: Coluber constrictor foxii; assembly: GCA_038048745.1. Lineage (NCBI taxonomy): Eukaryota > Metazoa > Chordata > Lepidosauria > Squamata > Colubridae > Coluber > Coluber constrictor. The sequence goes on along the minus strand of CM075965.1, from coordinate 83,613,637 downwards.
GAGCCGGGGCCCACCCATCCGCGATCAATGCAATCGGTTCGCACCGGTTCTGGCGAATATCACCTCTGGGGCCCATCCTCGCATCTAAAGCCCAGCTTCATTCTCCTCGCCCCCTCCCACGGGCCCTGAAGGAACCAGAGTGGCAAAGCGGTTCGGTTCTCCGGCTCAGCTGTGGAGCAAATTCCTGGGACGGAGAAGGAAGGAAGGATTCGGCGAGAGACGTTACCTCCGCTGCCGTGGCAGCCACTGTGGGAGAGAAGGCTGAGGCGCTTCTCCAGCTTCGAAGCCTCGTAGGCCACCCTTTCTTCCGTGCAGGCGGGACTCGCACTGGGGTCTTCGAGAAGCGGGGAGGGAGGGGGGAGAGAGAGAGAGCAATGAGACAGGCTGAGATTAATTCTAACGAACATTTGAAGGACAGCCTGGCACAGGGGTCTCCAACCTTGGCAGCTTTAAGACTTGTGGACTTCAACTCCCAGAATTCCTCAGAAGCTTTAACCTTGGCAACTTTAAGACTTGTGGACTTCCAACTCCCAGAGCTAAAGCTTCTGAGGAATTCTGGGAGTTGAAGTCCACAAGTCTTAAAGCTGCCAAGGTTGGAGACCTCTAGCCTGGCAAGTCCAGCTCAGCTCTGGCTGATCCCAGGATAGATAGGACACCAAGACCAAGCTTGCTGAATGAAATTAACGGTGCATCACAAAAAAAAGTAGGGTGACATTTAGCTCTTACCCCAGAGGTCCACAATCCCAGATTGGGGAGGAGGAATAGAATAGAATAGAATAGAATAGAATAGAATAGAATAGAATAGAATAGAATAGAATAGAATAGAATAGAATAGAATAGAATAGAATAGAATAGAATAGAATAGAATAGAATAGAATAGACCTTGGAGGTCATCTAGTCCAACCTCCTGCTTAGACAGAGAACCCTATAGCATTTCAGACAAATAGTTATCCAACATCTTCTTAAAAACTTCCAGTGTTGGAGCATTCACAACTTCTGGCAGCAACTTGCACCACTGATTAATTTTTCCAACTGTCAGGAAGTTTCTCCTTAGTTCTAAGTTGCTTCTCTCCTTGATGAGTTTCCACCCATGGCTTCTTGTCCTGCCTTCAGGTGCTTTGGAGAAGAGCTTGACTCCCACTTCTTTGGGGCAGCCCCTGAGATATTGGAAGACTGCTTTCATGTCACTCCTAGTGCTTATTTTCATCAAACTAGACCTTAGAAGCACTTGTGAAATCCAATTTTTTTTTACTACCAGTTCTATGGGCATGGCTTGGTGGGCATGTTGTGGCTTGGTGGGTGTGGCAGGGGAACGATACTACAAAATCTCCATTCCCTCCCCACTATGGGGCCAGCCAGAAGTGGTATTTGCTGGTTCTCCGAACTACTCAAAATTTCCGCTACCAGTTCTGTGAACTACTCAAAATTCCCGCTACCAGTTCTCCAAACTACTCAAAATTTCCGCTACCAGTTCTCCCGAACCCATCAGAACCTGCTGGATTTCACCCCTGCTTAGAAATCTTCCAGTCTTAACCCCTGGTCAAGCAGGAAACCTTCTTTTCATTAAACTACCAGCCATATCTAGTTCCAGCAACCGTTCTTTATACGTTTTAGCCTCCAGTCCCCTAATCCTCTTTCTTGCTCTTCTCTGCACTCTTCCCAGAGTCCTCACATCTTTTTTACATCGTGGCGACGAAAACTGGATACCGTATTCCAAGGGCGGCCTTACCAAAGCTTAATTTTAATCCAATGGGGTTCTGTTTTTCTCTTTCTAAATACCTACGTTATCAGGATTTAAGTTTATTTAGAGTAGACGAGGGTCAGACGAGGGGTCAGCTTTGCTTAGCACCCCATGCAGGGATGGGCTTCAAAAATTCTAGGAAGGGGTTCCCTGCCCGCTTGCTGGGTGGGCATGGCCATGGTGGGCGTGGCCTAGTCAGTCTCTTACACCATGGCGGGAGAGGGTGTTTCTGCCCTCCCCGGGCTCCTGAGGCTTTTCTCGAGCCTCCGAGAGAGTGAAAACAGTCTCCCCAGGCCCTCCGGAGGCTTGAAACGAACTTCTGGTAGGCCTGTTTTTTGCCCTCCCCGAGCTTCGTGCATGCCCTGCATTTACCTGCATCCAAAATGGGCCGTATGGGGATTCCTGGGCGGGGCCGGATGGTGTGGGCAGGGCCAACCAAGAGTGGGATTTGGGGGTTTTCTGAACTGCACAGAATCATACCTAGAGGTTCTCCCAAACCTCTGTGAAACCCAAGCAGCCCACCCCTGACCCCATCCCTGTGAGGGGGGGGCGTCCCCGTCTTAACCTGCTAGCGCCCGCCGAAAGCCTTTGGTTGGAGAGATGCCGTGAACGATACAGTCGAAGAGAAAGCTGATTTTTTCCCCTTCTGTGCAAGAGAGGAAAAACACTCCGGCCCCTGAAAAGAGAGCGAAACGTAAATGAAAACACTGAATGCTATCCATTCAGTGTTTTCTTGTTGAAAAGAATTATTGTTATTATTATTATTTTTTTTAAAAAAATTATTGCTATAAAAACACACAAAGTACACATATAAGTACAAATAAAACAACACACAACACAACACACAACATAAATGACATTTAAATATAATATCTAATAATCGGTGATCTCTCTATATATCTCTTCTCACCTTATATAACGATATTGTTGTTATTTTATAATTTGGTTATTACTAACCAAATTATATTATTATTATTATTATTATTATTATTATTAGTTCATCTGTAGTGAGATTCACAGCCTTTGAGGCTGGTTAATAGCTCAGCAGTTCGAGTTCTAACCAAGGACCTAGGAACTGTTAAGGTATTATTATTATTTATTTATTTATTCATTTGATTTTTATACCGCCCTTCTCCCGAAGGACTCAGGGCAATGCACAGCCATGTTAAAACAATATACAATACAAAATTTAAAAAAACTGATTACATTATCTTTCCATGGATATATAATTTCATGGCACTACTCCAAAATTTATTAGCTAGTTTTAGAAAATACACTTTTCCCAAAAGGTTTCCACAATTTTGGCCACGACTGTATATACTTATATACTGTTACATTCTAGAATTAGGGCAGTTGGAAGAATGAATTATTTTCTTTCAGCCCCCATTATTTTCTTTGCCGCATTTCTTGCAAGGAATTCTCAGCAGTCCAGAAAAACTTTCGTGGGCTGCTTCTCTAACCTGTTGGATTCACTGGGTTTTTTCCCCCCTTAGACTCAAGAGTAAAAACGGCGAATTATGGTACTCACAGAAGCCGCATCGTGTCCCGCCTTCAAAAACGAATCCGTTAGGAACGGCCCCGTAGCGTCGGAGGTCCGAGAGCTTCCACTGTCCCATGATGACCGGCGGGACATCCTTCACCAATACCAATATGTCGTTGCAGAAGTGAAGAGTCGCCGGGCCATTTTCCAGCTTGGTCCCAGGCGCTACCACGACGTGAAAACCGGTGAACTGGCGGGAGGAACAAAGCAAGGAATTCAGCTTCTCACTGAAATACCTTTTAGTCTGCCCACTTTCTTTTGGGGCAGCTGGCATCTTTGCATCCAACAGCATCCTTCTAATTTGGAGGGAATTATGGTGGCGCAGTGGTCAGAAGGCGGTACTGCAGGGCTAACTCTGCCCATTGCCAGGAGTTCAATCCTGACTGGCTCAAGGTTGACTCAGCCTTCCGTCCTTCTGAGGTCGGTGAAATGAGGACCCAGATGGTTGGGGGCAAGAGGCTGACTCTGTAAAACTGCTTAGAGAGGGCTATAAAAGTACTATGAAGCGGTATATAAGTCTAAGTGCCATTGCTATTGCCCTTCCTTCCTTCCCTCCTTCCTTCCTTCTTTCCTTCCTTTTCTTTCCTCCCTTCCTTTTAGAATGCAGTATTGCAGGCTAACTTTGCCAACTGCCAGGAGTTCGATCCTGACGGGCTCAAAGTTGACTCAGTCTTCCCTCCTTCCGAGGTGGCTAAAATGAGGACCCAGATTGTTGGGGGCAAGTGGCTGACTCAGTAAAACGGTTAGAGAGGGCTGTGAAAACACAGTGTATAAGTCTAAGTGCCATTGCTATTGCCCTTCCTTCCTTCCTTCCTTCCTTCCTTCCTTCCTTCCTTCCTTCCTTCCTCCCTCCCTCCCTCCCTCCCTCCCTCCCTCCCTTCCGTGGTGGTACAATGCTTAGAATGCAATATTGCAGACTGACTCTGCCCACTGCCATGAGTTCAGTCCTGACCGGCTCAAGGTTGACTCACCCTTCCGTCCTTCCAAAGTTGTTAAAATGAGGACCCGAATGTTGGGGGCAAGAGACTGACTCTCTAAACCACTTAGAGAGGGCTGTAAAAGCACTGTGAAGTGGTATACAAGTCTATTGCTACTCCTTCCTTCCTCTCTCCTTCCTTCCTTCTTCCTCCTCTCCTCTCCTCCTCCTCTCCTCACCTTCCATCCCTCCTCCTCCCCTCCCTCCCTCCCTCCCTCCTCCATCCTCTTCCCTTCCTCTTCCTTCCTTCCTTCTTCCTTCCTTCCTCCCCTTTCCCTTCCCCGCCTTCTTCTTCTCCATCCTTACCTTCCCCTAAACTGTAGCGATGTGTGCATCCCAGACGTGCATGGTTTCCTCTGCTCTCAAAGCCCAGCATCAACCACCTGGGTGAGGCAGATGATGGCCAGGGTGTTGGTCAGTCCCTCATAGCAGAGCCCGGGGTCTAAGCCGCAGATGTCCTCCAATGTCACGCTGCTTCCTCTCTTCACAGCCCTCGCAGACGTTCGGACCTTTCCTTGAACACCAGGAGGAGCAAACAGTCTGGCACAGAGGAGAGAGAAGAGAGAGAAGAGAGAGAGAACAGCCCTCAAACTCAATTCTGGACCCTCCAGGATAGGGGTCTCCAACCTTGGTCAACTTTAAAAGTTGTGGACTTCAACTCCCAGAGTTCTCATTCAGCCTTTGTTGGCTGAGGAATTCTGGGAGTTGAAGTCCACAAAGTCTTAAAGCAAAGCTGCCTGAGGAATTCTGGGGTTGAAGTCCACAAGTCTTAAAGTTGTCAAGGTTGGAGACCCCTACTCCAGGAGGAGACCCAGAGCCTGACTTCTGCCCCACAGCATTCAGATTATCTAGGGACCCCAGCACTGCCCGAATGCAGAATTTCTACCTGGCCTGCCCCCCAAATCCATTGGAGGCTGCCCCCCTCCTCTTGCTTCTCTCCTCCCCCCCAAAGTTATCCACACTTTTGCATTACACATAGACAAAAGGTATGTTAGGATATGCATTAAAAACACGCAGCCTCGTTCATGTTTGCTACACTTAATGAAATAACTGAGCAAATAAAACCACCGACTATTGATTAATAGTGTTCTTCTTCCTCTTTGTAATTGCACATTTGAAGATACCCATGAAAAAGAGCATCCTAAAATAAGCCCTAATTTGAGTGGCGGAACATTTCTGGAGAGTGGGGGCTGACTCAGAATAACAGAGCCGGAAGGGACCTTGGCTCAAGCAGGAGATCCCATATTGTTCCAGACAAGTGGCCAGAGCGAGCGGAGGGACAGAATCCCACCCACTGAGCCACATCCAGGGGAGGGGAGATCTAGCACAGCCCCCACGACCTCCAGGAAGACCCTTCCTCCTGGTTTCCCCTGTCTTCCCCCCCCCAGGCATCGGGATTGCAGGGTGCTCTGCCCCCCGCCCTCCGAGCTGGACCCTCTCCCACCCTCCTGCTCCCAGGCAGAAAAAGGGGCATCCAACAGGTACAGCTACTACTCCGCTCCCCAGTGTAATGCCGCCCTTCGGGGAGTGGGGCAGCCAAGGGGCAGAATCCCTCCCCTTTGAGCTACATCCCTGCCCGTCCAGAGAGATCTCCAGAGGCCCCCTCCTCCTGGGTTCCCCCCACCCTCCGCAAGTGGGTGCCCTCCAAGCGGGACCCTCGCCCACCCTCCCACTCCCAGGCAGAAAAAGGGGCATCCAACATACTGCCCCACTCCCTACTGCAATGCGGCCTGAGTTCACACTTTGGGGAGGGGGAAGGCCGAGGGGCAAGATCCCCCCTCTTTGAGCACATCCCAGGGACCCCCCCTCTCCTCCTGGGTTTCCTCTCCCCCCCCCCCCGCAAGTAGGTGCCCCCCCTGCCCTCCAAGGGGGACCTGCTCCAGGCAAGCAGGGGGAAAAAGGGGCATCCAACAGGTGCCCTCCCTGGGGCCTCACTTGCGGGGAGGGGGAGGTGAATGAGAGGAGGGTCGCAAGGATGGGAGGCCACCAGGAAAGCCCAGGGGAGGGGGACTCACCGGCCACTGGAGAGGGCTTGCGCAGGACCAGCCACCGGCTCTTCCACTGGGGGGGAGGGGGAGAGAGAGACAAGGGGAGGGGGTTAGCAGCGTCCCAGGGCGACCCCCGACCCTCCCTCCAAGCCCCCTCCCTCCCTCCCTCCCCCTCCCTCCCTGGGGCACCTTCTTCCCCTCCCGCCACTTCAGCTGCCCCTCCAGCACCACCGCGTCCGTCATCTTCGGGCATGGCTGCCGACAGCTGTTAGGGGGCGGGGCGTGGGCGGGGCCGGCGGGGCGGAGCCAGCGAGGGGGCGTTCCCCTATATCTCTCCCCCCCCTTCTCGGGCACGTTGCATGCCGGGAGCCGTAGTCCGCAGGCAGGACGCTGCCACGCCGGCGGGCGGGCGGGCCGGAGCCCGGCGGGTGATTGACAGCGGCGGCGCGCGTCGCCCTGGCAACGGGGGCCGAGGGAGGAGGAGGAGGCGGCGGCGGCGGCGGAGGTGAGCGGCGGCGGACAAAGGGCGGGCGGGGGGCGAGGGAGACCCTCCGCGGGGAGAAGCGCCGCTCCGGCCCCCGGGGGAAGGGAAGGGAGGGGAGGGGAGGGGAGAGAAGAGGCGCCCCTCTCGCATCCTCCGGGGGTGGGGAGCTCTGCGAGGACATCTGGCCTTTTCTTTCTTTCTTTCTTCTTTCTTTCTTTCTTTCTTTCTTTCTTTCTTTCTTTCTTTCTTTTCTTTCTTTCTTTCCCTTCTTCCTTCCATTAACTTCCTTTCCTTCCACTTTTTTCCTTTCCTTCCCTTTCCCTATATTTTCCTTTTCTTTCCATCTCTTTTTTCCTTTCCTTTTCCTTTCTTTCTTTCCCTCCTTCCCTTTCCTTCCCTTCCCTTCCTCTTTTCTTCCTTTCCTATTTTTCCTTTCCTTCCCTTCCCTTTCTCTTGTCTTCCTTTCCTTTCCTTTCCTTTCTTTCTCTTCCCTTCTCTATTTCCTTTCCTTTCCTTTCCTTTCTTTCTCTTCCCTTCTCTATTTCCTTTCCTTTCCTATTTTTCCTTTCCTTCCCTTCCCTTCCTTCCCTTCCCTTCTCTATTTCCTTTCCTTTCCTATTTTTCCTTTCCTTCCCTTCCCTTTCTCTTGTCTTCCTTTCCTTTCCTTTCCTTTCTTTCTCTTCCCTTCCCTTCCCTTCCCTTCCCTTCCTCTTTCCTTTCTTCCTTTCCTTTCCTTTCCTTTCCTTTCCTTTCCTTTCCTTTCTTTCCCTTCCTTCCCTTCCCATTAACTTCTTTCCTTTCCTTTCCTTTCCTTTCCTTTCCTTTTTCTTTCTTTCTTCCTTTCCTTTCCTTTCCTTTCCTTTCCTTTCCTTTCCTTTCCTTTCCTTTCCTTTCCTTTCCTTTCTTTCCCTTCCCTTCCCTTCCCTTCCTTCCCTTCCCATTAACTTCCTTTCCTTTCCTTTCCTTTCCTTTCCTTTCCTTTCCTTTCCTTTCCTTTCCTCCTTTCCTTTCCTTTCCTTTCCTTCCTTTTTCCCTTCCCTTCCGATTAACTTCCTTTCCTCCCTTGCCCCTTCCTTTCCCTTCCTTTTCTTCCCTCTTTCCCTGTCCTTTCCCTTTCCTCTCCTCTCCCCTCCCGCTTCTCTTCCCCCTGTTCCTCCCTCTTCCTTCCCCTCCTCCTCCCCCTTCCCTCCTCTTCCCCTCCCCTTTTCCCACTCCTTTCTTTTTCCTCCCTCTCTTCTCCCTGGCAAAGCTCCAAGTTCCAGGCCGCCCCAGGGTGGTGGGCACTGTTTCTTGGGGTTGGCACCTCTTCCCTTCTTCCAGCTGAAGTAGTCCTCGATATACGACCACAATTGAGCCCCAAATTCCCGTTGCTAAGCGAGACATTCCTTAAGTGAGCTTTGACCCATTTTACGACCTTTCTCACCACCGTTGTTAAGTGAATCACCACGGCGGTTAAGTTCCTCACCCGGTTGTTAAGTGAATCGGGCTTCCCCATTAGAGCTTTGCTCGTCCGAAGGTCGCCAAAAGGGATCCCGTGACCCCAGAGACACTGCAACTGTCGTAAATGCGAGTCACTGCAAACCATCGTAAGTGCGAGTCGGTTGCCAAGCGTCCGAATTTTGATCACGTGACCGCAGGGATGCTGCAGTGATCATAAGCGTGAAAAGCGGACCCAAGTCCCCTTATTCAGTGCCATGGTAACTTCGGACGGTCCCTAAACAGACCGTCATAACTTGAGGAGTCCCTGTCTTGCAAGGCTGCCTGTCTGCTTCTGAGAATCCTTTCTAGTTTCTTGCATTTTCTTCCCCAGGGCTT
>CM075965.1:83554794-83604893 GCA_038048745.1 Coluber constrictor foxii | reverse complement strand
TGTTCTTCTACTGAATTCAACCGTTTTAAGATGCCAGGGAGACATCAAATGAAGTGACTTTTTTTTTTAGTTTCAGAGGGCTGAGAGAAAAGCCACTGAAGACCAGTCATGCTGTAGTTGCACCCAGAAAATGTTGAAATGATCTCCAAAATGTGTGTGTGTGTGTCATGGTTTTCTGTAGATTTCATCTGACGCTTTGGTTCTGACAAATTCTGAATTCTGACCAATATTTTCCATACTTTCCCTTACGCACGAGAAATGATGTATTGGGGAACACGACAAACCTGTTCACCATTAAGGTTTGACTCTTCGAAAAGTACTTTTGGCTACAAGCAATTTGCACACGCACAGAAGCGGATGCTTCAAAATTCATGCGTTCCTTTCGTCTGTAAAACTGAATAATGAATTATACGTCGCGAACGAAAATGCTGGATAACATCAGAGCCTTGTGGCGCAGCAGATTAAAGTGCTGTTAAGTAACACCAGCTGCCTGCAATTACTGCAAGTTCGAATCTCACCAGGCTCAAGGTTGACTCAGCCTTCCATCCTTCCGAGGTAGGTAAAAGGAGGACTCGGTTTGTGGGGGCAATAAGATGACTTTGTATAAAAAAGAACACCGCTTAGGGGGCGCTGAAAGCCCTACTAAGCAGGTATATACAAAAGTATGAAGGCTATTGCTTAACGCATTGTAAACCACCCTGAGTCTCCGGAGAAGGGTGGCATTTTTTAAAAAAAATTGATTTATATGCCGCCCTTCTCCGGAGACTCAGAGCGCCTTACACTGCGTTAAGCAATAGCCTTCATACTTTTGTATATTTATATTTATACAAAGTCAGCTTATTGCCCCCAACAAACTGAGTCCTCAATTTACCCACCTTATAAAGGATGGAAGGCTGAGTCGACCTTGAGCCTGCCTGGGATTGAACTCGCAATAAATTGAACCAATAAATAAATCACTCTGCAGTCCTTCCCAAGACATTAAAAGAGCTCAAATAACTTTGTACAGTCATTTCTAAAAACTTGGGGAGGTCCCTTACCTTCGTTTTTCATGATATAATCAACTATCTGTCCCACCGTGTCGCTGTTTTCATTGAGGCTGTCGTTCAATTCTGAAAGTAAAACAACAACAAAAAAAACACCTCCAAAAGTAACTTTTGTTCCTGGAAAGCAGCGATAAAAACGACGTGACAACAGCATTTTCCAAATAGCATATGAAGCAGAGATTAAAATAGCTATCTCTGAAAACAGCTTGAAGGGGAGAGGTGGGGGGGGGGGCGTTGATTGTTATCGAAAATTGGTATGGCTGGAAAAAAAAGCAAAAATAAAAAAATAAATAAGAGGCAAATGAGTCATTTCTTCCTATTTCTCCTATTTGGCAACCGCGATATTAAAAAGATATTGAGGCTCTAAGAAAGAGTGCAGAGAAGAGCAACCAAGAGGATGAGGGGACTGGAGGCTAAAACATACGAAGAACGGTTGCAGGAACTGGGCATGGCTAGTCTAGTGAAGAGAAGGACCAGGGGAGACAGGAGAGCAGTCTTCCAATATTTGAGGGGCTGTCACAGAGAGGAAGGAGTCAAGCCATTTTCCAAAGCACCTGAAGGCCAGGCAAGGAATAATGGGTGGAAACCGAACAAGGAGAAATTCAGCCTAGAAATAAGGAGAAATTTTCTGACACTGAGGACAACTAATCAATGGAATGACTTGCCTCCAGAAATTGTGGATGCTTCAACACTGGGGTTTTTTAAGAAGAGATTGGATAACCATCGGTCTGAAATGGTATAAGGTTTCCTGCTTAAGCATTGGGTTGGATCAGAAGACCTCCAAGGTCCGTTCCAACTCTTGTTATTGTCCGTTCTATGTTCTTTGAAAGAATACAGAAACAGCAACAAAGGTGATAAGTATCCAGAAGTTAAACTGTAAGATGAATGATTGAGGGAAACTGGGTCTGTCTAGTTTAATGAAAAGAAGGACCAGGGGAGACATGATAGCAGTCTTCCAGTATCTCAGGGACTTCCACAAAGAAGAGGGAGTCAAGCTATTCTCCAAAGCACCTGAAAATAGAACAAGAAGCAATGGACCGGAAACTAATCAAGGAGAGAAGCAACTTAGAACTAAGGAGGAATTTCCTGACAGCGAGAACACTTCACCAGTGGAATAACTTGCCTCTAGGAGTTGTGTGGGTGCTCCATCACTGGGGGCTTTTGAGAAGGGACGGGACAACCATTTGTCTGAAATAGCATAGGGTCTCCTACTTGAGCAGGGAATTTGGATTAAAAGACCTCCAAGGACCCCTACAACTCTGTAATTCTATGTTCTTTTGCGGGGGGGGGGGGGGGGCAGAGAACAGCATCGAAGATTAGGGTGCTGGAGGTTAAACCATAAGATGAATGATTGAGGGAAGTAGGTAATGGATGGATGGATGGATGGATGGATGGAAGGAAGGAAGGAAGGAAGGAAGGAAGGAAGGAAGGAAGGAAGGAAGGAAGGCGGGAGAGAGGGAGAAGAAAGGCAGGCAGGAGAAGGAAGGAAGGAGGGAGGGAGGGAAAAGGCGGAAAGAAGGAAGGAAGGAAGGAAAGAAGGAGGGAGGGAGGGAGGTAGAAGAAAGGCAGGCAGGCAGAAGGAAAGGACTGAGATGGTCAGTTTTAGAGAATGAATGAATGAACACACACACAAATGAAAGAAAGAAAGGGAAAAAAAGGAGGGAGGGAGGGAGAAGGTAGGCAGGCAGGCAGGCAGGCAGAAAAAGAAAGAAAGAAAGAAAGAAAGAAAGAAAGAAAGAAAGAAAGAAAGAAAGAAAGAAAGAAAGAAAGAAAGAAAGAGGGAGGGAGGGAGGGAGGGAGAAGAAAGGCAGGCAGGCGGAAGGAAGTAAGGAAAGAAAGAAAAAGAAAGGAAGGAAGGAAGGAAGGAAGGAAGGAAGGAAAGAAGGAAAGAAAGAGGGAGGGAGGGAGGGAGGGAGGAAGGAAAGAAAGAAAGAAAAAAGGAAAGAAAGGAAGAAGAAAGGAAAGAAAGAAGGAAGGAAGGAAGGAAGGAAGGAAGGAAGGAAGGAAGGAAGGAAGGAAGGAAAGAAAGAAAGAAAGAAAGGAAGGAAGGAAGGAAGGAAGGAAGGAAGGAAGGAAGGAAGGAAGGAAGGAAGGAAGGAAGGAAGGAAGGAAAAAGAGGGAGGGAGAAGAAAGACAGGCAGGGAAAGGGTCAGCTTTGAGATAGTCAGCTTTAGAGAATGAATGAATGAATGAATGAAAGAGAGAGAGAGAGAGAGAGAGAGAGAAAGAAAAAGAAAGAAAGAAAGAAAGAAAGAAAGAAAGAAAGAAAGAAAGAAAGAAAGAAAGAAAAGAAAGAAAGAAAGAAAGAAAGAAAGAAAGAACTAGGGGTGACATGATCACAATCTTCCAATATCTAAAGATCTGTCACAAAGAAGAGGGAGTCAAGCTATTCTCCAAAGGCAGGGCAAGAAGCAACAGATGGAAACTCATCAAAGGAGAGAAGCAACCGAGAACTCAGGAAAACCCAAAACTACGACTGTATGAATACAAAAACAACTTTAAAAAAAAAAGGCTATTCCTTACCTATCTTTTCCCCCAGGCGTTCGTCTTCTTCCTCCGCTTCGGTCGTACAACGATAGCCCTTTTTCTTTAGCACGTGGCAAATTAAAATCCCTAACAGCCCCATGAGGAAGAATACCGGAATCAGGAAATAGGCAATATATTCAAGGTGTCCTCCTCCATCTTTGGGAGAGCCGTTTTCGGATTTATTGGTGGCGCTTCCAAAACCGGAGCTTGCCAAGGCTTCAGGGGCTCCTACGGAAAAAGAAGGCGAAAGAGGCCACCGTGTCAGTCAAGTCTACCCTTGGATAATGCCACAGGTCAAACATCTAAAGAACTTTTCTTACTGATAAAAGAACTTCGAGCACGCAAAGTGGGCTCATCCTACCTCTCAGAGCCAGGTGGCTTGGTGTTTGTGGTGGGATTCAGTCGGTTCGGGCGAAACGGTTGTTCAAATGCTGACTGGCCCCGCCTCTCCCCGGAGTCCCCACGCGCCCCATTTTGGCTCCCAGGTAAGTGCAGGGAGGCCTACTAGGCCCAAAACGGGGTGCGAGGGGGTGTGGCATGCCCACCCCACCCCACCCCGCGGCCCGTTTTTGTTCTCACGAGGCTGGAGGCTGAGTGCTGCCTGTCCCACACCCCATGGCCACACCCACTATGGCCACGCCCACCGAGCTGGTCATTAGGGCAGAGAACCATTTGTTAAATTATTTCAACCCCACCAGTGTGTGTGTGTGTGTGATTTATATTTCACTGATGAAGAAATATCAGCGCAATATAAATTTGGTATAAAAATGGTTTGTCGTGAATGCGACTGCTGGAGGGCTCCTGGATTGGAGCTGAAAGGCGAAAAGGATGCAGTATGCTCGCTCTCACATGCTGAAACGCTTATATATATATATGTGTGTGTGTGTTTTCTGAGGTTTTCGCGGGTGTTTGTATGTAGGTCTTTGGTTATTCGGGTCTTCTCCCGCGTAAAATTGGAAGTGTCTTGGCGACGTTTCGACGAAGTCTCATTCGTCATCTTCAGGCTGGTGTTCTCGGCTTCGTGCTTCAAGAGCAATGTGAGATCGCAGCTGTCTCTTTCTTTTAACTGCGATCTCACATTGCTCCTGGAAGCACGAAGCCGAGAAGACCAGCCTGAAGATGACGAATGAGACTTCGTCGAAACGTCGCCAAGACACTTCCAATTTTATGCGGGAGAAGACCCGAATAACCAAAGACCTACATACAAACACCCACGAAAACCTCAGAAAACATATATATATATACACACATACACACACACACCACACACACACACACACACACACACAGTAATTTCATTTTGCAGACAAGGTTCTTACGTGTTTAGATACTTTCATTGTAAAGATCCTTTGGCGACCAATACAGCTAGTCCTCGACATACAGCTGCAATGGAGCTCCGAATTCCTCTTGTTAAGTGAGCTTCGCCCCAATTTTACGACCTTTCTCGCCACCGTTAAGGGAATCGTGGCAGCTGTTTGGTCGTTAAGTGAATCTAGCTTCAGTGCCGCTTCCCTGTGAACTTGGCTCATCGCCAAGGTCGCCAAGGTGGATTACGGACACACACACCCCACTCCCGAGACGATGCAACCGTCGTAAGTATGAATCCGTTGCCAAGCATTTGAATTTCGATCATGTGACACTGGGGACGCCGCAATGGTCATTAAGTGTGAAAAACGGTCATAAGACATTTTTTTTCAGTGCCGCTGTAACTTCAAATGGTTACTAAACGAACTGTTATAAGATGAGGAGTGCTTGTTCAACGATCTCTATAGATTTAAAATCTGCTCTATAGTCCATTTCTATGTCAGTAAAACAGAGTGCATTTTTGCTGTTACACCGAATTTTGGGGTTATTATTTTATATATTGTTTGTTTGTTTATTTATTTATTGGTTCAATTTATATGCCGCCCTTCTCTGGAGACTCAGGACAGTTTACAATGCGTTAAGCAATAGCCTTCATACTTTTGTATATACCTGCTTAGTAGGGCTTTCGGCCCCCCCCAAGCGGTGTTCTTTTTTATACAAAATCAGTTTATTGCCCCCACAATCCGTGTCCTCATTTTTTCTACCTCGAAAGGATGAAGGCTGAGTCAACCTTGAGCCTGGTGAGATTTGAACTCACAGTAATTGCAGGCAGCTGGCAGCTAAGTGCTACTTTAACAGCACATTAGTCTGCTGCGCCACCAAGGCTCCTTTTTAAACATTTAAATGCGTAGAAAAAATATCTTTGATTTACCAAGGATCTGACCTTAAAAAAGAATTTTTTCCCTCCTCTCTATACAAGTAATAAATAGATGAAAATATAGATACTTTATCAGCTACTGACCAGTAGGGGGCACTACACAATCAGGAGATTTTAGGCCTATCTTTCACAGAGATTTGTACCCATCAACTGGGCAAATTTTATCAAATGGGGAGGGAAGGGAAGGGAAGGGAAGGGAAGGGAAGGGAAGGGAAGGAAAGGAAAGGAAAGGAAAGGAAAGGAAAGGAAAGGAAAGGAAAGGAAGAAAGAAAAATATTTCAAACCAAATTCTCCTCCGGAAGACGTCTGATTAACTTGCAAAGCCAAAAATAACCCAAAAACTATTTTGCAGGGAGTCTTTTCAATCATGTCCAATAAACTGTGATTTTGGACTTCCTAGAGATGAGATCAATTTTCAGCCTGCATCAGAACAGTAAAATGCATTATTTTTCACCTTCCTGTTTCTGCTGAATTTGCTATTCAAGACTGGACAAATCCAGGAAATGGATTTCCTCTTGAAATCCACAAGACTCTCTTGTATGATCAGTAGAAACCTTAGCTGTATCTTTTGGAGAACCAGCCAAAGGATTTTCCTTTTCCTTGTCATTACGATAAAGGATAACCGCTTTGTAAAAAAATATATAAAAATAAAAATCAAAGAGTTACCTACTTTACAGTTATCGATCAGTGCAATTCGCTACTCAGCTTGAAAATCAAAATGCAACCCCATCCTTTCTTCGGATTGGATCTGAAGTTACATACAGGCAGTTCTTGACTTATGACCAACAGTGAACCCAACTTTTCTGTTGGGGAGCGAAACGTTGGTTAAGTGGATTTTGCCCGTTTTTGCCGCCACCGTTGTTAAGTGAATCACTGCAGTGATTAAATTAGCGACACGGTTGTTAAGTGAATCTGGCTCCCCCCCCATTGATTTTGCTCATCAGAAGGTCGCAAAGGGATCAGGTGTAACCGTCATAAATAGGAGTCAGTTGCCAAGCATCTGAATTATTATTTTTTTTAAAGAACAGCCAAATTTATTTTCTCTTCGGCTTGCCCCATTACTGTATGTTCAATTTAAAATATTTTTTATTATAGTTCAAAAGAAAAAAGCAACAAAGACAAATGTATAATAGTTTTTTCTATCACATTTCCACAGTGCTGGAAACGTGGGCATAGCAATGGAACCTACCTCCACCAATGGTGGACATGTCCGCTGGCAGCTAAATATTGGATGAAAATACGACGGTGGTTACTTGAAATTACACACTGTAGAGTGGAACTGAAACCTGAAACCTTTTTGTTGGCGGTTAGACCCGCAAATATTGGATTGACTAAATGGCATTTGATGCTGCACATAATCACTGCAGGGAGACTGGCATTCGCACAAGAATGGAAGAATGAGGACTTATCCAACGGACTTGAAAATAATTTATAAAATCATGGAATGTGCGCAGTCCGACACTTACAAAACTGATCAAGGGTAAAAGAGACTCAGATTTTTATAGTAGTTGGAACATGTGGTATGATTGGATCCAGAAACGATGGGAGAGAGATAAGGGATAATGTTGGATTATAATTATAGAAGATGGTATAATTATGGTAATCAATAAGTATTGGAAATGTAAATTTGTATATAAGAATCTGTAAATATTTTCTATTTTTACTTTCTGATTATTGGTGTATATACACATGGATATTTTGGTGATGTTACACCAAGCATCTGAATTTTGATCACATGACCAAGGGATGCTGCAACGGTCGTAAGTGTGAAACACGATCGTAAGTCACTTTTTCCAGTGCCCTTGTAACTTCAAACGGTCACTAAATGAATTATTGTAAGTTGACGACTTCTTGTACTGAGTCTACATTTGCTGTACCAGTCACTAAATCATAAATTTCCCTCTGGTTTCATAGCTTTCAGGGAAAACTGTGGTTATTTCTCATCTTGTTTTATCTTTTAAGGATCTTTTATACTTTTCCAGCTCCTTCACCCCTTAGCCATTCGTTTCTACCTCATCCCTGAATGCTACCGAAATACAGGCGTCCATTTTTCTCTACTCCGAGGTCCCTTCCTTCAAACCGCACCCTAGCTTCCCACCCCTTATTTATTTGATTTTTATCTCTCTTTATTACTTTATAAGTAACCCCAGGCGATGAGCACACTAATGCTGCTTCCTCATTCTATTTTCCCAACAACCTTGTCGGATGACTGGTCCAAAGTCATCCAATGCATAAGGAGAAACTAGAACTCACAGTCTCCTGGTGATTGGCCCAAAGTCACCCAGACGGTTTTTATGCCTAAGGCAGGACTAGAACTCACAGTCTCCTGGTGATTGGCCCAAAGTCACCCAGACAGTTTTTATGCCTAAGGAAGGACTAGAACTCACAGACTCCTGATGATTGGCCCAAAGTCACCCAACTGACTTTCATATCGAAGAGAGGACTAGAACTCACAGTCTCCCTATTTCTAGGCCAGCTCCTTAACCATTATACCAAACTGACTGTCTTAGATTCTACCCTCCGGAATCTGAATTTTGTCTCCTTCCCTTTATCCTTCCTTTGGGTAATTCACTTTTTCATCTTGAAGTGATTGTCTTGGCCATTTAGTCCAATTCTTATCGGTTCTTTATTTTCCAAGAAATTGGACGTTAACCCACCCACCCCCTACCCCCCCAAGATTCACTTTTCCTAAACTGTAAAATGTGGCTCGGTGACGAATAGTGCAAATTGTTTCCCTAGTTATCTTAACTTCGTTTGGTCTATGTCGAATTCTGAATTGTAATTTGTAAAAGAGAATGAATGCCTCCTCACATCCTTTGTAAAGAGTTATGCGTGGCATGCTGAATTCAAATTCCTCTTCCTAGCTTGGAAAAGAACAATACACAAATACAAATAAAAGTCACCAACTTTTTACAAGGCAGACTGCTATAAATAGTCTTCTGCATTTCCAGAATGTATGCATGAATGTGACTCAGAATAAAAATTTGAACTAATGTGAGAGTGTCTACGGAGATTCTCAGTCACCCAGGTCATAGTTGTTCCAAAAGTGATTTTTCAAAAGGCAACGGGATTTTGTTTTTCCTTGAAGACATTTCGCTTCTCATCCAAGAAGCTTCTTCGGTTCTGGCTGAAGAATTTCTTCAGTTCTTCTTCAGAAGTGAAGAAGCTTCTTGGATGAGAAGCAAAACAACTTCAGAGAGGGGAGGGAAAAAATCCAGTTGCCATTTGAAAAATCATCTTTGGGATAATGAGAGATTGCATTTAACGATAGTCTGAAAACTTAAGAATTCAGAATAAATAATCTTGGCTACCCCTTGTCTCCAATTTCCCAGACATTATCCAAACAAAACTCTACAGAACAGATTATACTTTTTTCAAAAAAATAAAAATAAAAATCACAACTTCATTATTAAAACCACTTTAAGTAGTTCCAGAACAGCACAAAAACTCCTCATAACACATGTATTTTCTTTCAAATGCTTTTTAAATGCAAAGTGAATCTTTTTCTCCAAATGTTCTTTGGGGAAAGCAAAATGAAAAGCGTACCCAGGAAGCAAACTTAAGAGGAAAAATAATGAAACCAAGTAAATAAAAAAGGAAGTTCTCTTTTAAATAAGAGTCACATGGTATATTATTTCCTGTGTAGGAAAAAATAAAAACGAGTTATGAACAAACACCCATATCCTACAAGGGGAATCAGAAAATGTGTCATCGGAACCCATCATCCACCCAGCATTAGTCAATTTCCTTAAAGCAAAGGTTTAAGCTATAAAATACGGTAATATTCTCTTTTGTGTGTGTGTGTAATTTACATTTTGTTCAATAAAAAGTTAAAAACACAAAACTCTCCAAAAAATTGCAACAGGAACCAACCAACAAAAATAATAAACACAAGATTTTAAAAAATGCATTAAAAAAACCAAGCGCATATACATTTATTATGCCCCCAGTTGAATAAAAGACAGTAATATTCTTTATACTTGGTGTGTATATTAGCAAATGTGATTTACTAATCATTTTTGTCCTGCTTTCCTGTGTGAATGGGGGGGGGGGGAGGGAATGCAGACACAATATCATTTTTTTAAAAAAACCAATCTTGGATAGTGTGGGTGTGTGTTGACTACTTGGCAACATTTTTGTGGGTGGGTTGTCGTAATTCTTTCCTAGGCCCCTCCAAGAGAGTAAAAATCATCCAGTTGGGCTTTGACAATTTCAAAAGTAAAAATAGGAATTTAGGTTTCCTTACTTGGACTTCCGTCCTTAACTTCTAGATCAAACTGAATCTCGAAAAAATTGAGTGTTACCCCTATAAAAATAAAATTGCAAAGCTCACACAGTACTGTAGCTTCCTAATTACATAGAACAGCGATGGCTAAACTTTTTGCTATCGCGTGCCAAAAGCAGGGGGAGTGGGGGAGGGCTTGCATGCACGCATAATTATATGTCCCCCTGCCCTCCACACATGCGCGTACGACCCCCCCACCCCACGTTCCTCCCACTTTTGGCACTTAATGGCACGATGGACCTGGTAGGCCTGTTTTTTGCTCTCCCCAGGCTCCAGAGCCTATCTAGGATCCTGGGGAGGGCGAAAACGGCCTTCCCCTCCACCCCGGAGGCCGGAAATGGCCCGTTTACTGACTTCTGGTCCCTCCGGAGGGGCAATGGAGCTTGGGGAGAGCGAAAAACGGGCCTTCCCCACCTCCCCAGGCCCTCCAGAGGCAGGAAACAGCCTGTTTCCCTATTTCTGGTGGGCCCAGAAGGCCTAAAAATCAGCTGGCCGGGACGTGCATGCGTGCCGCTCAGCTCGCGTACCCACCAATATGGCTCCATGTGCCACCTCTGGCACCCGTGCCATAGGTTCGCCATCACGGACATAGAATATTATAGAATCATAGGGCTGGAAGGGACCTTGGAGGTCATCTAGTCCAACCCCTTACTCAAGCAGGAGACCCTCTACCATTTCAGAAAAATGGCGGTCCAATCTCTTCTTAAAAACCTCCAGGGATGGAGAATTCACAACTTCTGAACGCAAGTCCTTCCACTGGTTTATTGTTCTGTCACAAAATTCCTCCTTAGTTCTAGGCTGGTTCTCTCCTTAATGAATGGAATGGTCCTTCTATTTCCCACCATCCGGTCAGAACCGAAGAAGCTTCTTGGATGAGAAGCAAAACGTCTTCAAAGAACAAACAAGGAAGTCCAGTTGCCTCCTGAAAAAGCACCTGTGGGCCATCCATTACTTCTTGTCCTGCCCTCAGATGCTTTGGCGAATAAGTCAATCCGCTGTGAGAACACCTCAAGTTATCTTTGATTTATTTATCTCTAGTTTTTATGACCTGTATCATTTATCAGTTAGCTTTATTTATCTGTAAAAAAAAAACAAAAAACCCATTCTTATTCTCTCCTTTTTAAATCTGATTTCCGGAAACTGACCTCTTAGATTTATTGCCCTTTCTTTCTTTCCTTCCTTCCTTCCCTCCTCCCTTTTCTCTTCCTTCCTTCCTTCCTTCCTTCCTTCCTTCCTTCCTTCCTTCCTTCCTTCCTTCCTTCCTTCCTTCCTTCTCTTTCTGTCTGTCTGTCTGTCTGTCTGTCTTTGGCTTTCTTTTGTTCATTTGTTCATTCATTTGTTCATTCGTTCGTTCGTTCATTCATTCGTTCATTCGTTCATTCTCTAAAGCTGACCATCTCAATCCAACTGACTCAAGGCCATTCTAGAGATTTAACTCTTTGTGAGGTAACATTTACTCCATCTCTGGATTTCAAATGCCCCTTTTGCCAACTGAATAGCAAAATGTTTCCATTGAATTATTACATGGGTTTAAACTGAAAAATTCGTGCCTTGTGGAAAAGCGAAGGATTTTGAATTTTCAGCAAGAACTGGATAGGCTAACAGATTTTTTTTTCTTTTTTAATTTTGAAGTGAGGAACTGTAGCACTACAGGACCGGAAGACCGCCAAAGCTCTCCCAATCCTATTATTCTATGTTCTGGTACCGTGATGGCGAATTAGCACGCAGAGCCATATCTGTGGCCACCCAAGCATTGTCCTAGATCAGTTCCAGTGCGCATGTGCGCGCCAGACAGCTGATTTTTGGGCCTCCCCCACCCTCCACCCCCCGGAGCGTTCTGGAGGCCAGAAACGGCCCGTTTCTCAATAGAAACAGAAGGCCCATTTTTCACCCTCCCCAGCTCCTGGAAAGCCCCTGGAGCCTGGGGAGGGCAAAAAACGGGCCTACTGAGCCAAAAGCATGGGGAGTGTGTGGGGGTCGCACATGTATGCACGGGGGGGGGGTGCACTGAATTATGGTTGTGGGCACGTACACGTATGACACCCCTCCCCACGCTCCCCTCGCTTTTGGCACGCGACAGCAAAAAGTTAAGCCGTCACCGTTCTATTAGAAAATAAATATTTTTCATGGTACTGTATTTACATAAATACATGTACATGTGGAAACATGTACTTCTTACCTTCAAATTCAGAGGAAGTACCGGCAGTCCACAACCGAACCCAAAATTTCTGTCGCTAACTGAGACATTTGTTAAGTGGGTTTTGTCCCATTTTGCAACCTTTCCTGCCACAGTTGTTAAGTGAAACATCGCAGTTGGTAAGTCAGTAATATTACGTGAATCTTTGCTTGTCAGCAGGTCGCAAAAGGGGACACCGCAACCGTCGTAAGTATGAGTCAGTTGCCAAGCATCCAAATTTTGATCACATGAACCTCGGGGATGCTGCAATGGTCGTAAGTGTGAAAAATGGTCGTAAGTCACTTTTTCCAGCGTTCTTATGATTCTGAACGGTCATTAAATGAATTCTTGTACGTCAAAACGAGGTTTCCAAGATTGTGTTAAAAAGTGACAAAACTCTAAAGGGATTTTTTTTTTAAACGAACAACAAAACTCAAACCACAACGAAGTCAACTTTAACAGTAAGAGAGCTGGAAGAGACCTTGGTGGTCATCTAGTCCAACCTCCTACCGACGCAGGAGACCTGAACTAGGAATTCGAACCGCTCACTAGCTGCCCAAAATTTTAAAAGAACGTGTAAAGCGAGATATGCAGAAAGAGAAGTGGTTTATAATAATAATAATAATAAATCATCTCATTAAACCAAATTAATCAAAAGAATAAACTTCCTTCCTTCAATCCTTCCAAATGCATACCGAAATGTCATAGACATTTTACGAACCTCGCTTTTTGGGAAAATCCAAAAATATTTCCATTAATGTAATGAAACTATCTTCAGTATTGTGATGGAACAACGTAGAAGAATTTGAAGAATGAGGAATTTTGGCAGAATTCGTTCATCCTTCTCTCTCCAACCTTATTTCAACCGCCCTGAACTCGCTTAAATAACTTCCAACATTGCACGGCTGTATTAAAAACAACAAATCGTATTCCTTCCACCCACCGTTTAATCTTCCTTTTGTGCAACTCCCAAACAACCGCGTGAGATGCAATTAGGTGGAGAAAATTCCTAAACAAAGGGAGATTAATTAGCAGCGGTTACAAGCTATTGCACGAGATGGAACAGTAAGCAAGACTAACTGTCAAATTAGAGATTCAAATAAGAGTTTTCAGCGCATGCAGATTTTCTGCTGGATATATTTCAAGCAATCAAATTAATATTTATTATATATTATGTGAGAATCAGGAAATCACCCTTACCCTTTGAATATAAAACAGAGACAGATGAACTGGCGTAGCTCAGGTTATACCTTTAAAGGAATAATTCTTATTTCTCTCAATTATATATATCATATATCATATAATATATAATATATTATATACCCTGTTTCTCCCTAAATAAGACATCCCCTGATAATAAGCCCAATCGGGCTTTTGAGCACATGGCAATAACGCCAAGCACTTATTTCAGGGTTCAAAAAAAAGATAAGACAAGGTCTTATTTTTGGGAAAACATGGTATTATACATTACATTAATTACCGTATTTTCCGGCATATAAGACGACTGGGCGTATAAGACGACCCTCCTCAGAGCCATTTAAGGCTCGTCAGAGCCTTATGGGCTGGTCTGCCTGGTTACAGGAGAATGAGACCCGGCGTATAAGACGACCCCCGACTTTTGAGAAGATTTTTGTGTGTTAGAAAGTAGTCTTATACGCAGGAAAATACAGTATATATTATATTATACTATACTAAATTTTACCATTACTATACTATACCTACATCACTATAGTATACAATATACTATAACTATACTATTACTATTATTATTACTATACTATTACTATACTATTACTATTTATTACTATTACTATACCATTTACTATTACTATTTATTACTATTACTATGCCTATTACCTATACTACTATACTATTCCTATACGATACTAGTGCTATACTATTACTATTTATTATTACTATATTATTATTTCGTCGGGAGCTGAAGACTTGGCTGTTCAAGCAAATAGGCTGACTCTGATTCTGGGTTTATTATTTATC
Organism: Coluber constrictor foxii; assembly: GCA_038048745.1. NCBI lineage: Eukaryota > Metazoa > Chordata > Lepidosauria > Squamata > Colubridae > Coluber > Coluber constrictor. The sequence continues at coordinate 83,590,623 of CM075965.1, read as the reverse complement.
ATTAATTAGTTATGTGATTTAAAATGCGATTTTATTGTACATGTTTCTTAACTTGTGTTCGCCGCCCTGAGTCCTTCGGGAAAATGGCAGCATATAAATACATGTAATAAATAATAAATATACTATACTACAACTACAACTACACTATATTATTACTGTTTATTACTACTACTATTAATATTTATTATTATTATTATACTATTGCTATTACTATTTATTAGTATCACTATACCCATTTCCTATACTAAGACTATAGCTTCCCAGGGATAAACTCGAAAGCATTGTAAGTATCCTGTTTTCCCTAAAATAAGACATCCCCTGATAATAAGCCCAATCGGGCTTCTGAGCGCATGCACTAAGATAAACCCGCCCTGAAAATATTTAAACGCATGTGCAGCCGGTTCCCGCCATTTCCTCAGGTTTCTTCCATGTGCCCCAAAATAATAAGACCTCCCCAAAAATAAAGCCAAGTGCTTATTTCGGGGTTCAAAAAAATATAAGACAGGGTCTTATTTTCAGGGAAACACGGTAGTAGCCTATGCCCCATCTGGGTACCAAAATGCCCCCGAAAAAGTAGGGGGAAATTGGACAAATGTTCATCCAAGCGCAGAAGAGAAGAGTAACAAAAAATGATGAGGGGGCTAAATTATATGACGAACGTTTGCAGGAATTGGGAGCAAGTAGTCCTCGACTTACGACCGCAATCGAGTGAGTTTTGCTCCGTTATACGACTTTCCTCGCCACACTCGTTCAGAAAAATCACTGCAGTTGTGACGTTAGGAACATGGTTATGATGTGAATCTGGATTCCTCACTGAAAGTGAGGGAAAGGGGGATGTCATGACTCTCCTCCCTCCTGCCCCGGACACTGCAACGGTCATGTGAGTCAGTTGCCAATTTTGATCACATGACCTTGGGGACGCCGCAACGGTCCGTAAGCATGAGAAACGGTCACGAGTCACTTCTTTTCAGTGCCGTTGTAACTTTGAATGGTCAAACTAAATGAACGGTTGTAAGCCGAGGACTATGTGTATATCCAGTCTAACAAAGAGAGGGACTAGGGGAGACATGATAGCAGTCTTCCGATATCTCAGGGGCTTCCACAAAGAAGAGGGAGTCAAGCTGTTCTCCAAAGCACCTGAGGGCAGGACAAGAAGCAACGGATGGAAACTGATCAAGGAGAGAAGCAACTTAGAACTAAGGAGAAATTCCCTGACAGAACAATTAATCTGCGGAACAACTCGCCACCAGAAGTTGTGAATGCTCCAACACTGGGAGTTTTTAAGAAGATGTTGGATAACCATTTGTCCGAAATGGTGAAGGGTTTCCTGCCTAAGCCGGGGGTTGGACATCAGCAGTAGAATCGGACAAATTGTAAAGGCATGTTAAAAATGCTGTGTTTTTTGTTCTGTTTTTTTCTTGTTAGGAAAGAGAAAAGGAACTGGAAAAACAGAAACCCACAGCACGTTTCAGGATGAAACCAACTTGCAACCGACCGATAAAGATTTGTACCTGTCTGAAATCACAACTTCACCTAACTGAAAGGCAGGCCTGTAGGGGTGCGGGTGAGCCCTGGGTGCTCACAAACTGTCAGCCAATCCTACGCTTGACTACGCTACTCACAACTCAGGCTCTGGATATTCAAATAAACTCCAGAGAGTTATTACTTAATCGTGGGGAAGGGCCAACAGCTGCAAAACTTTTCTTTTGCCCTTTATGTAAGGGGGGAAAGGAAAGGAAAGGAAAGAGTGGGAAAAAAGAAGGGAAAGGAAAGGGAAAGGAAGGGAAGGGAAGAGAAGGAAAAAAGAAAGAAAAGAGGAAGGGAAGGAATAAAGAAAAAAGGAAAGAAGGAGAAGGAGAAAGGAAAGGAAAAAAGAAAGTAACAAAAGGGGAGGGGAAGGGAAGGGAAGGGAAGGGAAGGGAAGAATAGGATAGGATAGGATAGGATAGGATAGGATAGGATAGGATAGGATAGGATAGGATAGGATAGGAAAGGAAAGGAAAGGAAAGGAAAGGAAAGGAAAGGAAAGGAAAGGAAAGGAAAGGAAAGGAAAGGGGAAGGGAAGGAATAAAGAAAAAGGGAAAGAAGGAGAAGGAGAAAGGAAAGGAAAAAATAAAGAAAGAAAAGAGGAAGGGAAGGGAAGGGAAGGAAAGAACAAAGGAATGAAAGAAGGAAAGGAAAGGAGAAAGGAAAGAGGAAGGGAAGGGAAGGAATAAAGAAAAAGGGAAGGAGAAGGAGAAAGGAAAAGAAAGGAAAAAAGAAAGAAAGAAAAGAGGAAGGGAAGGAAAGATGAAAAAGAAGGGAAGGGAAGGGAAGGGAAGGGAAGGGAAGGGAAGGGAAGGAAAGGAAAGGAAAGGAAAGGAAGGGAAAGGAAAGGAAGGGAAAGGAAGGGAAAGGAAGGGAAAGGAAGGGAAGGAAAAAAGAAAGACAAGAGGAAGGGAAGAAATAAAGAAAAAGGGAAAGAAGGAGAAGGAGAAAGGAAAGGAAAGGAAAGGAAAGGAAAGGAAAGGAAAGGAAAGGAAAGGAAAGGAAAGGAAAGGAAAGGAAAGGAAAGGAAAGGAAAGGAAAGGAAAGGAAAGGAAAGGAAAAAAGAAAGAAAGAAAAGAGGAAGGGAAGGGAAGGAAAGGAAAAAAGAAAGATAAGAGGAAGGGAAGGAATAAAGAAAAAGGGAAGGAAGGAGAAGGAGAAAAGAAAGGAAAAAAGAAAGGAAGAAAAGAGGAAGGGAAGGAATGGAAAGGAAGAAAGGAAGAAAGAAAAGAAGAAGGGAAGGAATAAAGAAAAGGGGAGAGAAGGGGAAGTAAGAAAGAGAGAGAGAGAGGGAGGGAGGAAGAGAGAGAGAGAGGGAAAGGAACCGAGGGACATTTCCAAGGACACTTGGACTAATCCTACCCCGATTAGACATCAACCCCCCCACTCATCCCCCCAGAAAAGGCTCGAAACCGGCCGGGCACCTTTAGCCAAGGAAAGTCCGAGAAACCGCACCCCCAGAAAGGCTGCATTCCGGGCTGACCCCACCCAAGGAACCTGGCCGGCCCCGGGAGTTTCCCCCCAACTTTTCCCCCCTTTCTCTTCCAAAGAGCTGGGGCCGCCTTTGGGCTGCTTGGAAGGCGAGAGCAATCAAAATCGGGGGGAGGGGGACACCCCCTCCTCCGGGTCGGTGGAAGGAAAGAGAGAGAGTAAAATTGGGGGGGGTCCTGATCCTCCTCCCCCCCACCCGCCCCCCCCACCTCCCATCCCTCTTGAGTCCATTGCAAAGCAACCGACTTTGCAAAGTTTCCCACCGGAGTTGCAAAGGGATTTGGGGGCTTTTGGGGGGGGAAGCCCCCCCCCGTTTTTTGCAGCCCCCCCCCCCCCATGCACTCACCCAGAGGCCGGACGGGCGTCGTCAGCAGCCGAGCGGCGTCGTAAGCGGGCGCCGCGGTCGTTCCTGCGGGAGGCATCGCTCGGCAGCCGGATCCCTTCTCTCCTTTTGACCCCCGGGCTGCAAATCCCTGGGCTCTGACCTGGCTCCTCCCACCGGCCCCGCCCCGCCCCGCTGGCCAGCGTTTTCCCGGCTTGAGCGCGACTGCGCATGCTCGGCGCTCCGCCCACGGAGGGTGCTGGAGGCCCGCGGGCGCCCGGTTGACAGGCGAGGCTTTGAGGGGGGGAAAGTTTTCGGCGAAGGAGTTCTGCGCTCTCTGACGCCACTTATGGAGGGAGGGAGGGAGAGAGATACCAGGGGGGAGAGATAGATAGATAGATAGATAGATAGATAGATAGATAGATAGATAGATAGATAGATAGATAGATAGATAGATAGATAGATAGATAGATAGATAGATAGATAGATAGATACATACATACATACATACATACATACATACATACATACATACATACATAATGGGAGAGAGAGAGAGAGAGAGAGAGAGATACCAGGAGAGAAAGCGAGAGAGAGACTGGGAGAGAGAGAAAGAGAGAGAGGAGAGGGGGGGGAGAAAGAGACAGATACCGGGAAAGAGAGGAGGGAGAGAGAGGATAGATAGATAGATAGATAGATAGATAGATAGATAGATAGATAGATAGATAGATAGATAGATAGATAGATAGATAGATAGATAGATAGATAGATAGATAGATAGATAGATAGATAGATACCGGGAGAGAGATAGAGATACCAGGAGAGAGAGAGAGAGAGAGAGGAGATGATAGATAGATAGATAGATAGATAGATAGATAGATAGATAGATAGATAGGTAGGTAGGTAGGTAGGTAGGTAGGTAGGTAGGTAGGTAGGTAGGTAGGTAGGTAGGTAGGTAGGTAGGTAGATAGATAGATAGATAGATAGATACCGGGAGAGAGAGAGAGAGATACCGGGAGAGAAAGAGAGAGAGAGACCAGGAGAGACAGAGAGCAGAGAGAGAGAGAGGGTCAGAGAGAGAGAGGAAAAGACAGATAGATAGATACCGGGAAAGAGAGGCGGGGAATAGGGATAGATAGATGATAGATAGATAGATAGATAGATAGATAGATAGATAGATAGATAGATAGATAGATAGATAGATAGATAGATAGATAGATAGATAGATAGATTTCTTCCTAGTCTTGATTGACCGACTTCTTCCTGGTTAGAGGTAGTGCTTGATTTCACGACCACAAAGTGAGCCCAGAATTTCTGCAGCTAAGTGAAACATTGGTCCAAGGAGTTTTGCTCCGTTTTATGACATTTCTGGCCACCGCTAAGTGAATCCCTGCAGGGGTTCAAGCGGTTGTTACGTGAATCCGGCTTCCCTGTTGACTTGGCTTGTCAGAAGGTTGCAAAAACGGATCACCTGATCACCCGGGACACTGCAGCCGTCATAAATAGGAGCCAGTTGCCAAGGGGCCGAATTTGGACGACGTGACCAAGTGTGAAAATGGTCATCATAACTCACTTTCAGTACCGTTGTAACTTTGAACGGTCATTAAGCGGACCGTTTTAAGTCAAGGCTGTTCCCTAGACAAGATCCTGAAAGTTACTGAGGTACTTTTTATCAAGGAACTTCAAAGCTAGGAAAAAAATACGATTGGTTGCCTACAGCGGTGGCCAAAATTGTGGAAAATTTTTGGGAAAAGTGTATTTTGGAGATTTGATGGCTAATAATATCACTTTTTTTTTTGAGTTTCAAGATAATCCTATTCCACTGCTGGAATGGCCTGGGAATAGCCCAATTGAAAATCTATGGAGCCGACTAAAGAAACTGGTTAGTCAGAAACAATCCATCAATAAACCCCAGTTAATAGAAACCATCATTCAATCTTGGTTTCACATGAGAACAGCTGCAGAACTCAAAGACTTGGTTCACTCCATGGGAAGACGTTGTAAGGCCGTCATTCGTGCTAAAGGTGACCCAATGAAGGATTAACTGACATGATAATTTTTGTATATCTCATTTTTTCTATGTGTTTCACTTTTCTTCTTTATAGTATAACTGCTATTCTAGTAGCAAATCCTTCATGAACGTTATTGCATTACATTCTTGATTAAATTATCTTTCCATTGATATGTAATTTTATGGCACTACTCAAAAAAAAAAAAGTGGTGTTATTAGCTAGTTTTAGAAAATACACCTTTCTCAAAAGGTTTCCACAATTTTGGCCACTGCTGTAGAAGTCCTATGTGGTTCTAGGCTGCTTGGGTTCATTCTGATAATTATTCTAAACTGTGATTTCCGGAATTTTCTTTTCTTACTGGATCCAAGCAGCTACTATATCAGAGCTCTGGAACAAGACATTCATCTTGCCAATATATTTCAATAGCCTCCAGTCCTGATCTGCATTAAAGTGAAAGCCTATATATTCCTAAACTCACCTCAGCAATCCCTTTATTCGTGGGGATACGCAGTCTGCATTTGCTAGCAAAGGCTGTTCTGAAAAAATTAAGAAACCACAAATTATAGCTGAAGGGGACAGGAAGGAAAAAGATTATTTGTGCTGTAACACCCGTCCATTAACTGTTCTGGGAGGCCATATAATTAAGCTCTGTCTACCTGATAAGGAAATAGTTGGATAGTCTCGGGCACAATATATGCATTTAAAGGAACTTCAAATTGGCTTTGGAGACGCTTTTATACCCAGGCAGATTTTTTTGTTTCTATATCTTGTATATATCATATTTTTCGGGCTATAAGATGCACCAGAGTATAAGATTTTGAAGAGGAAAACCAGAAAAAAAATAGACTTTGATCCAGTTTTTGCCCTCCCCAGCACCCAGGAGCACTCTGCAGGCCTCCCTCTGCATTTCCCATTCTTCCAGAAAATGGGCCTGTTTTTGGCAAAAACAGGACGCGTGGGGCATTTCATTTTTCATTTTCATGTTATTAGATTTATATACCGCCCTACTCCCAAAGGACTCAGGGCGGTGAACAACCAGAGAGATAAAACACACAAATTACAAAATTTAAAAGACAATATAAAACCCATTAAATAATTTGGCCCAGAACAATTTAAAACACCCCCAATGTTTTAAAACCAATTTTAAAAGTTACAGTTAAAGGGGAAATTAGGCCAGGCCATCCTGTTGAAATAAATAGGATTTGAGGGCACGACGGATCCATATCTCCGGGTGGGGCTCATTCCAGATAGCAGGTGCCCCCACAGAGAAGACTCTCCCCCCAGGGGCCGCCAGTCAACATTAGCCGACGGCACCCTGAGGAGCCCCTCTCTATGTGAGCGTACTGGCCGGTGAAAGGCTTCTAGTGGCCGAAGATGGTCCCGTAAGTACCCAGGTCCTAAGCAATGGAGCGCTCTAAAGGTGGTGACCAAAACCTTGAAGCACACCCAGAAGACCACCGGGAGCCAGTGCAGCTCGCACAGGAGAGGTGTCACATGGGAACGCCACGTCGCTCCCATAACCACCCGCGCAGCTACACTCTGAACCATCTGGAGCTTCCGGGTGCTCCTCAAGGGGAGCCGCCTGTAAAGAGCATTACAGTAGTCCAGGCAGGGAGATATAGATATAGATATAGATATAGATATAGATATAGATATAGATATAGATATAGATATAGATATAGATATAGATATAGATATAGATATAGATATAGATATAGATATAGATATAGATATAGATATAGATATAGATATAGATATAGATATAGAGCTGATGAAGGGAGGAGAACTTGTGGCTCAGAAGTCTAATTCAACTGCCTAACATGCAGGCAGCCCAAGTTCAAATCCGAGTGAGGGTATGGCTAGCTGATGAAAGCTAAAAAGCTTGAAATAGATCTATACTAGTCTATATATGTATGTGTGTATATATAATATACCCTCAAGATACACCCTCAAGATAAGTTCAGTAATCATCCATACAGGGAGTCCTCAACTGCCAAGCATAATTTTGAGAAGCTCAAAATTTCCATCGCTAAGTAAGATGGTTGTTAAGTGAGTTTTGCTCCATTTTACAACTTTTCTTGCCACAGTTGTTAAGCGAACCACCATAATTGTTACGAGAATCAGGCTTTCCCCATTGGCTTTGCTCTTCAGACGGTCGCAAAAGGGGATTGCGTGACCCCCCAAGACACTGAAACCGTCATAAATACACGCCAGATGCCAAACTGAATTTGGATCACGTCATAAGCGTGAAAAATGGTCATAAGTCACTTTTCAGTCATGTTGAACTATCGCTAAACAAATTGTTACCGTGTTTCCCTGAAAATAAGACCAGGTCTTATATTAATTTTTGCTCCAAAAGACACACTAGGTCCTATTTTTGGGAAAATATGGTATTAAATGCATCCGTCTGGCTGACAAACTTAACTGGGGTTTATTTTGGGGGTAGGGCTTATATGACGAGCATCCTGAAAAATCATGCTAGGATACTAGACTGGATACAACCTTATTGATTTCTTATTGATTATGAGCCATCAGTTCAATGTCGACTGTTAGCAACCACATCAATGGATTTATTTATTTATTTATATAAATACATGTAATAAATAAATAAATAAATTTCCAGGACCATCTGGTCCTTTGGAAATTTTCCAAAGATCTGGCCAGTTGAGTCCATCCACAGGGTCATCGGCTTCTCTCTTTCCTTCCAGCTTCTCACCATTGTAGACATCTCAAGGGAACTAAATCTTTGCTTAATTTGTGTGGAATATGACAACTGGAATCTGTTTGTTTGCACCTCGAGTGAGAAGATTGGATTGAATATTTTTGCGATCAGTCTGTTTGTTTTCCTGGCTGCCCATGATCTATTTTTCAGAGTTTTTTCCAAAGTTTGAAAATGTCAACGTGCTTTTCTATCTTGTTTCTTCAGAGTCCGGTTATCACTTCTGTAAAATATCACCCGAAACAATAAAAACAATTCATTCCTCTCCCAGATCATTGTCCCTGAACTCACTGTTTCTCATCACGTTCATTTTTCTATGCCCTTCAGATAATTCCGCCAGTGAATCTCAGCTTTTGATTCAATAAACAGACTGAGCTCGGAAATCGTTGTATACATATTTGTGAATTATTAACTTGTTAATCCTTCGAAAGGCCTAAAGAAGGCCGCAGCCGGGAGAACAGGTAAGTTTTACAACTGCGTGGACACGAGCTAGGCAGTTTGATCAGGAATAGGTCAGATCTTGGCATCTTCCAACAATGATGTTTCAAAAATTTGCTTCCTGTAAGGAATCCTCAAAATAGCAGCAATTCGATGCCATGGATTGAACCAGGGGTGAAATCCAGCAGGTTCTGGAGAACCGGTAGCGGAAATTTTGAGCAGTTCGGAGAACTGGTAGCGGAAATTTTGAGTAGTTCGGAGAACCGGTAGCGGAAATTTTGAGTAGTTCGGAAAACCGGCAAATACCACCTCTGGCCGGCCCCAGAGTGGGTTGGGAATGGAGATTTTGCAATATCCTTCCCCGGAGTGGGGTGGGAATGGAGATTTTGTAGTATCCTTCCCTTGCCACGCCTACCAAGCCACACCACACCCATCAAGCCACGCTTACAGAACCGGTGGTTAAAAAATTTGGATTTCACCACTGGATTGAACGCGTCCGGGATGCATGCATGAAGATCCAGTATTCTCAGAAGAAGCAACGTTTCACGAGGTCAAAAGTAAACATGGTTCCTACAATAAATAGACTTTTCCAACAGCGATTGCCACTAACCTAAACAAGAAGGGCTTTGTTTATTATGTGTGTGTTTACCCATTCCTTCCATCTTCTGGATATTTTTCCTAAACATAATGTAGTGGTTTTGAAAGGTAACTCACCCATCTGGGTGAGTTTATTTTTCTCTAACAAAATGAAATTCAATGTAGAACAAAGTAGAGTCTTACACTTTGGCAAGAAAAACCCAAAGTACACATATAGACCGGGTGAAATCAGGCTTAATAGCCGGAACGGCGAGAGGGATCTTGGAGTCTTGGTGGATAACCAGCTAAATATGAGCCAACAGTGCGCGACAACAGCCAAAAGAGCCAATGCAATCCTAAATTGCATGAACAGAGGGATACAATCAAGATCAAGTGAGGTACTAATACCACTCTATAAAGCCCTAGTAAGACCACACCTAGAATACTGCATCCAGTTTTGGTCACCACGCTGTAAAAAAGATGTTGAGACTCTAGAACAGTAATGGCTAACCTTTTTTGCCATCGCGTGCCAAAAGTGGGCGGAGTAGGGGGGATTGCGCACGTGTGTGCCCACACCGATAATTCAATGCTTCGTCCACTCACGCATGCACGCATGACATCCCCCCCACTCTCCCCCTGCTTTTGGCATGTGATGGCACAGTGGGCCTGGTAGGCCCATTTTTTTGCCCTCCTCAGGCTCCAGAGGCTTTCTAGGACGTCCCCCCCATGCCACGGAAGCCCTCTGGAGGCCCGGAAACAGCCCATTTTCCAACTTCCGGTGGGCCTGGAAGGCCTGAAAATCAGCTGGCCGGTGCACACATTCGTGCTGGACTGAAGTAGGGCAATGCTTGTGTGCCCACAGATATGCCTCCATGTGCCACCTCTGGCACCCGTGCCATAGGTTCGCCATCGTGGCTCCAAAGCACCCCAAGGCCAAACAAGGAATGATGGATGGAAACTGAACAAGGAGAAATTCAACCTGGAAATAAGGAGAAATTTTCTTTTTTTTTTATTGAAAAAGTTTTACAATACAGAATTTTCCCCCTTTTTCACCCCTCCCCCTCCCGCCACTCCCCATCCCCCCCAACCTCCCCCCAACCACGCCCTTTCCCTCCCCATCCCCCCCTGACTTCCGCTACACATTTTTTTAAAAAGAAAAACAACAAAAATTTATAACAAAGAGAAAAGCAAAAACTATTATATATTCAATTCTAGATTGAAAGGAAGAGAGAAGAAAGAGAAAAAAGAATTAAAAGAATATTAAGAAAAAAGAAAAAAAAGAGAAGAAAAAACCCATACAAATAAATGTTTATCTAAAATTAACAATACTATAATAAGAAAAACACCCAAAAATAACAACCATTATCATATTTAACAATTTAAAAAAAATTCTGACCTTTGTATAACCCGTTAGTATTAGCATTACAAGTCGTATGCCTAACTCAATCCCCCAAAAATAGTATAACCTACATATTCATATCAAATAATATCAAGTAATTTAATCCCAACTAGTCCCCTTAATTAAAAAAACAACAACACAGAAGAACAAAAAACAGGAAGAAGAAAAAAAAGGAAAAAAAGAAGAACATAAAACATACAATATAATGTAATTATACATATATTATTATAATTTTCCATAATCCAACTTTCAATCTTCTCTTCATCTTGATTGAAGTTAAATATTCTTTCTCCACATTTATCCAATTCCAATAAGCTTCGTCTTCTATCTGCCCCCATCAGTGAAATAAAACATTCCACTTAAACCCCCCGTGTGACCTTGTATAAACAATATACAACCACGAAGATATTCACTCCTCTAGGTAGAATCATTCAAACTAACTTATTCTATTTCAACAAGAAAAAAAAAACCCCAATGCAGCTCCACCAATCCTTGAGAAAAGAAACAAGCAAAAAAAAAAAATTCTAGAAACTGCATTCCCAGATGTTCTTTTAAGACTCTTTCAAATCCTGCCACCCTTTGTTATTCACTCCTTCTAGTTGTAAGATGTTTTCATGAGGATAAATTTTCTGACAGTGAGAACAATCAACCCATGTAACAGAAGGTGCCTTTGGAAGTTGTGGGAGCTTCATCACTGCAGGCTTTCAAGGGGAGACTGGACTGCCACTTGTCAGAAATGGTGTAGGGTCTCCTCCTTGAGTGGGGGGGTTGGACTAGATGACCTACAAGGCCCCTTCCAACTCTGTTAATATCTGTATGTCGTCTGCGGATCTAGCTTGCATTGGAAGAGGAGTCGCCCTTTATTAAAATTATTCAACTTTATTAAACTTGAAACTTGTAATTCAGGTTCTGCGACATGTTTTGATACATGAATTTTAGATTCAGGTAGAAGTTGTTGGAAGAGATAACCATCTGGTTCAGTTCCAAGTGGGGAGAAAGACACTGGAAGCATAGAGGCTGATTGGAAAAATGGTTTAATGGTGAAGCAGAATCAGCAAGCACATGTGATTCTGGGGAGCTGAGCTGACCACGTGGAGTGGAGAGTGAGGGTTATTTATACCCTCACTTGGGCCTTGCCCTTGAGCTTCCTGTTCCTGTGGCAAGGACATGTATTCTATTGGCTGTTGGTCAGATTCCCATGGGGCCATGTGGGGTCATGTTTGTCTGAATCAAATTTGAAGCTCGGAGGGGGATGCAATGTCCCCAGGTGATTTTGCAATGCAGTGAGCCCTGCTACTAGATGATCCTATTATGTCCTGGAGGGTCATGTCTTAATCCCGTCACCCTGGAAGGTGAAGGTCTTTTGTTTTGTAGATAGGCTGGCCCAGTCCTTCTCAATGGGCACCAAATGCTCTACTTTTCAGAGTACAAGACACACTCCCCCCTCTAAAAGTGAGTGAAAATTGTGGTGCGTCTTATACACCTAATGTTGACGAAGCCCTGCCCACCCACGGACCTCCACCCTTCAGCCATTTTCAGCCTCCGCGCGTCGCATTTTCGGTCTCCACATGCCCCGTTTTTGGCCTCCGCGCATCGCATTTTAAGCTGGTTCCATGAGGCCAAAAATGCGATGCGTGGAGGCAACAATGGGCTCTGGGCAAACAGCTGATTGGTGGTTTTCCAGGAGGCTGATCCAACCACCAATCAGCTGTTTGTGCAAAATCAGGCTGTAGTAACGTGCTGAAGTTGACCACGCTGTTTGCTGCAAGGATGCTAGCCAGATGAATACCAATGGATGCTGGTAGACAGAGGCAGATTTTTTTTTCTTGTTTTCCTCCCCAAAACTAATGTGCATCTTATACTCCGGAGCGTCTTATACTCCTACAAATACGGTATCTGCTGGGGGCTCTGAGTTTCTGTCTCCCTTAAGATTTCTATTTCTCTTTTAGGGGAAATATAATATTCTGCCTTTTAAATATTTCCTAAAATATTTCACTCTTCTAGGAGGAGCGGGTGCTAACTTTCTACAAAGTGAAAGATTAATTAAACAGGAAAAAACGACAACAACCCTCAATCCTTCTCTATGAATTGGCTCGAGCCAAGTCCATGATCCCTTCCGTATCAGAAACAAAAAACTAAGATGCTGAAAGGAAACGAGATGCTGAAGCTGGATTTTCACCTGAGGTGACCTGTGAAGCCAAGTTCTTGCCTATACAATATGGGTCTCCTTCCTATCTTTAAATAATATCTTTAAATAATAATAAAAATTAAACAGGCTGAATGCCAGCGAACAAAGTGTCTTTAAAATAGAGCAGGGAACACACATTGAACGCCGTGTTTACGAGCGTGTGTCATCTCGCGTTCTCAGGCCTGGCTTGCTATTTAAAATAAATATTTGCACTCTTTGGCTCATTAGAGTAGCCTGACTGCCTTGCCATTTTAGACTTTCGAGCAAGGGTGGGGACCTGTGGGCCTTTTATAACTTGTGGACTTCAACTCCCAGAATTCTCAAGCCAGCCCTGCTGGCGCAGGAATTCTGGGAGCTGAAGTCCACGAGTTAGACTTCAGGCAGAATTTTGCTTAATGTACACTACTGGAAAGTAATTTGTTTTTAACCTCTCTTTGTTCTGTTCAATACACCAAGCCAGGTTTTGGTGTCCTTCCTGTAGCTAATGGAGAGAGAGAGAGGGTGCTGCAAAATATTCCACTTTATGCGTTCATCCAAAGTGGAAGCGGGTGGTGGAAATTAATACCTTGAGATTGAAGGACCTTTAAAAAGCAAAATAAACCTCTTTTGATTCCGGGAGACCAATTTAAAACCATCGTTAAAAATTTCTTGGTTTGCTGGCTGATCTCCAGTCTAACCATTGATGCCCATTGGATGCGAATGTCAGCATTCCAGGGTTTTTTTTTATGTAGATCAGGAATTATGGGGATTGTTGTCTGAACAAGTTCTAGATAAGTGAAGGTATAATCCTAGCTTGTCTACTGAGCACTTTACGTGTATAAACAGCACTGCAAGAAGAATCATCACACATACACACACCTTTATTTCCAGAGAAGACAAAGGAAAAAACTATCCAACATCTTCTTTAAACACTTCCAGTATTGAAGGATTTTCAATTTCCGGAGGCAAGTTGTTCCACTGATGAATTGTTCTCCCTGTCAGGAAATTTCTTCTTTGTTCTAGGCTGTTTCTTGATGAGTTTCCATCCATTGCTTCTTGTCCTGCCTTCAGGTGCTTTGGGGAAGAGCTTGACTCCCTCTTCTTTCAGACTTCAAAGGATAATTAGAATGGCAGAAAAAACAATGGCTACCAGCCTGCCTCCCATTGAGGACCTGGATACTGCACGAGTCAAAAAGAGGGTTGGGAAAATATCTACAGACCCCCTCGCATAAATTATTTCAACTTCTACCCTCAAAACGAGGCTATAGAGCACTGCACACCAGAACAACTAAACACAAGGACAGTTTTTTCCCCCAATGCCATCCCTGTGCTAAACAAATAATTCCCTCAACACTGTCAAACTATTTACTAAGTCTGCCCTACTATTAATCTTCTCATCGTCCCTATCACCCATCTGCTCCCACTTATGACTGTATGACTGTAACCTTGTTGCTGGTATCCTTACGATTTATATTGACTGTTTCCCTATGATTATCATTAAGTGTTGTACCTTATGATTCTTGACGAATGTATCTTTTCTTTTATGTGCACTGAGAGCGTATGCACCAATGACAAATTCCTTGTGTGTCCAATCACACTTGGCCAATAAAGAGTTCTGTTCTATTCTATTCTATTCTATTCTATTCTATTCTATTCTATTCTATTCTATTCTATTCTATTCTATTCTATTCTATTCTATTCTATTCTACTCTACTCTACTCTACTCTACTCTACTCTACTCTACTCTACTCCATTCCATTCCATTCCATTCCATTCCATTCCATTCCATTCCATTTCTCTTCCTCTATTCTATTCTATTCTATTCTATTCTATTCTATTCTATTCTATTCTATTCTATTCTATTCTATTCTATTCTATTCTATTCTATTCTATTCTATTCTATTCTACTCTACTCTACTCTACTCTACTCTACTCTACTCTACTCTACTCTACTCTACTCTATGCTACTCTATTCTATTCTATTCTATTCTACTCTACTCTACTCTACTCTACTCTACTCTACTCTACTCTACTCTACTCTACTCTACTCTACTCTTTATGGAAGCCCCTGAGATATTGGAAGACTCCGCTATCGTGTTACCCCTAGTCCTTCTTTTCATTAAACTAGCCATACCCAATTCCAGGAACCTTTCTTTATATGTTTTAATCTCCAGTTTCATAATCTTGGGATCTTGGAATCCTAGTGGACAACCATTTAAATATGAGCCAGCCGTGCGCAGCAGCTGCCAAAAAAGCCAACACAGTTCTAGGCTGCATAAACAGAGGGATTGAATCAAGATCACATGAAGTGTTAATACCACTTTATAAAGCCTTAGTAAGGCCACACTTGGAATACAGCATCCAGTTTTGGTCATCACATTGTAAAAATGATATGGAGACTCTAGAAAGAGTGCAGAGAAGAGCAACCAAGATGATTCGGGGACTGGAGGCTAAAACATAAGAACGGTTGCAGGAACTGGGTATGTCTAGTTTGATGAAGAGAAGGACTAGGAGGGACATGTGAGCAGTCTTCCAATATCTCAGGGGCTGCCCCAAAGAAGAGGGAGTCAAGCTATTCTCCGAAGCACCTGAGGGCAGGACAAGAAGCGATGGATGGAAACTCATCAAGGGGAGAAGCAACCTAGAACTAAGGAGAAATTTCCTGATAGTTAGAACAATTAATCAGTGGAACAACTTGCCTCCAGAAGTTGCAAATGCTCCAACACTGGAAGTTTTTAAGAAGATGTTGGATAACCATTTGTCTGAAGTGGTGTAGGGTTTCTTGCCTAAGTAGGAGGTTGGACTAGAAGACCTCCAAGGTCCCTTCCAACTCTGTTTATTCTATTCTATTCGGTTCTGTTCTGTTCTGTTCTGTTCTGTTCTTCTCTGTTCTGCTCTGCTCTGCTCTGCTCTGCTCTGCTCTATTCTATATTTCTTCTCCCTGTTCTATTCTATTCTATTCTATTCTATTCTATTCTATTCTATTCTATTCTATTCTATTCTATTCTATTCTATTCTATTCTATTCTATTCTATTCGTCTTTGTTGCTCTCCTCTGTGCTCCTCTGCTTCTTCTTCTGCTGCTTTCCCAAAGGTGCTTTTTCAAGAGGCAACTGGACTTTCTGGTTGTTCTTTGAAGACGTTTCGCTTCTAACCCAAGAAGCTTCTTCAGTTCCGAACTGAAGTCAGAGCTGAAGAAGCTCCTCGGATGAGAAGCGAAACATCTTCAAAGAAAAACCAAGACAGTCCAGTTTCCTCTTGAAAAATCACCTTTGGGACAACTCTGATCTTGGTTGGATGACGGAGAATCTCCGTAGACTTCTGCTGCTTTGTTTATTCAGAAGTCTCAGGAGGGACAGCTCGGCTGGAGACACAACCCCTAATCAATATGTCTTCAGCTGTAGCTTTGCACCGTCAGATATTATGGCTGCACTCTTTCTGCTTCACTATTCACTCCGCCCTGCATGGATTTCAAGGAGGTCCCCACAGTTGTTCAAAAATTTAATCCCCTGACAAAAAATAAAAAAATAACACAAACCCTTCATGGCTGGAAACTCTATCAGAACTGAGTGATGTAAAATGTCAGCTGCAAGCTTGGGAAAAGAAACATATGGAAAGAGGAGATGTGGCGTAGCTTAACTTTTAGACTTCAGCAGGGAAGGTTCGGTTATATAAATAACAGGCTGAAGGGAAGCCGGCTATTTGTAGCTGCAGAGAAGCCTTCTCCCATGGGGAGAGAATATTTTTGTCAATAGTTTTGAACCAGAAGAAGATTGCATTCAGTTTTGATCGCCGCGTCACCAAAAAAGACGTCGAGACTTTGGAGAGGAGAAAAGTGCAGAGAAGAGCAATGAGGACAATTAAAAAGGCCTTGAGAAGTGGCTAGAACAAATAATTGATCAAGCAATAGAAAGAAAACCAGAAACATTCCTGTTAGGAATTTTTACAAGACCATCTTCCAAGGAAATAAAGTATCTGATGCGACACATCTTAACAGCAGCACGAATAGTATATGCAAAAAAAAATGGGAAACAGGAAAGAACTCCAACTGAGGAAGAATTGATAGATAAAATTTTAGAATCTGCTGAGATGGATAAATTAACAAAAGAAATTAAAGAAAAAGAAGAGACAGATTATTATAGAATAGGGAATAAATGGTATAAATGGAGAGAAATAAAGAATAATAACTACCGGGGGGAAAAATTAGAACTACAAAGTATATACATAACCTAGGTCACCTGTGTAAAAACCAATAGCTTTATAAATGTTATGGTGGATTTGCGAATGAAGAATATGTCCAAATCTGTTGTGGCCCCGTACTCTGAGCCTATCCCATTGGAGGAAGGAAGCTCTGAGCATGAGGAAGAGGAGCCAGCCAGATCTCCCAGCCCTCCCCCCTCTGGCACCGTCTCAGGTGCCAGCTGAAAGAGAGCAAAGTAGTGGGGAAACAGGTGTCTCAGATGAGAGTGAGGGAGAGACGTCATTCCTGGACGCACGTCAACGAAGGCGAGATAAGCGCTTGCAGCAGCTGAGGAGGCGTGCGAGGGAATAGACCTGAGTCACTGGACTTGAGTCACAGGACCAATGAGTCACTGGACCACACCCCAGAGACTATATAAGAGAGGGTGGTGGTCAATGATCCCTGTGGCGAACAAAACTCAATCTGGTAGTCATTGTAGCCTGAAGCTGCTAAAAGAACAGATTTTGGCAAAGCTACGTATGTGATTTTCTTTCTGTGAACAATTAAAGCACTTGGCAGACGGTGTGAATATCGCTGCCAAGTTTGAGATAAGGACTGTGGTGTGTGCCAAGTGCTTCTTTAACCCTTGACTGGCTGTGTTTTTGTGGGTGTGTGTAGAGGGGGACAGATCAAAATCCAGTTTACTTTCTCATACCATCATGGGCAGCAAACCACAGTGGTTGCCAGGAAATCAATATTGACGTGTCCATGATGTTACAGGTCGTCCTCGACTAAACCACAGTTCATTCAGTGCCAAGGTCACTGAAAAAAAAGGCTGGGTTTCACTCATGTTTACTACTGGTTCGCAGCACGCGCCCATGTTCGCTTCACAAATGCGCACCATCGGTGCATGCACCCGGCCTTCCACACATGCGCTTGTTGTGGCTTCCCATGAGGAGCACTCGGAGGGCTCCAACTGGCACAGAGTGCGGCCACGCGGGTGGTTATGGGAGCGACGTGGTGCTCCCATGTAACACCCCTCCTGCGCGAGCTTCACTGGCTCCCGGTGGTCTTCCGAGTGCGCTTCAAGGTTTTGGTTATCACCTTTAAAGCGCTCCATGGCTTAGGACCTGGTTATTTACGGGACTGCCTGCTACCACCAATAGCCTCCCACCGGCCTGTACGCTCCCATAGAGAGGGGCTCCTCCGGGTGCGTCAGCGAAACAATGTCGACTGGCGGCCCCCAGGGGGAGAGCCTTCTCTGTGGGAGCACCTACCATCTGGAACGAGCTCCCCCCGGAGATACGGAGGATCCCGGACCTGCGCACCTTCCGTCGCGCGGTCCAGACTTACTTATTCCAACAAGCCGGCCTAGCCTAAGTTATTTTCCCCCCTTTGAATTGTGAATTTTAATTTGTTTTGAATGATTGGGGTTTTAATTGTCAGCCAAATTGTTTAATTTGTTTTATTCTATTTTAAATGTTTGTTATTTATATGTTTTATTTATGGCTGTACACCGCCCTGAGTCCCCCAGGAGTAGGGCGGTTTATAAATCTAAGAAAATGAAAATGAAAATGAAAATGTTGTGGCCCGTCTTTGAGCCTCCAGGAGAGTGAGAACGACCTTCCCCGGGCTCCGGAGTCCCTCCAGAGGCTGGAAACAGAACTTCCGGGAGGCCTGTTTTTTTGCCCTCCCAGAGCCTCCGTGGAGGGCTCTGCATTTACCTTGCATCCAAAACTGGCCGCATGGAGACTCATGAGAGGGGTGGGGTAGGCAGTCCTTGCAACTACCGGTTCGGCGAACCAGAAAATTAGCATCCGGTTCGTCAGAAACCAATCCGAACCGGCTGAATCCCACCCATGGTTCTGTTCATCATTAAACCATCTTTCTATGTTTCCAGTGTCTTTCTCTCGGCATGGAACTGAACCAGATGGATATCTCTACCCACAATTGTTAGACTGTCTTCTCTCTCGTATGACATGATCCACCTCCCCCCCCCAAAAATCTCGATTTTAAAAAGGTTCTCTTTTTAAATTAAATAAGATTTCTTGTGGTGCAGGAGTATATTTATCAAAGGGAGTCCCTATAATTATGATGCTGACTTGATGTTTACCGAAGGCTTCTAAATTGGAGGTTGGGAAGATAAAGGAGGAGAGGAAGCATATTTTAATTGTTTACTTGTTTAGCAAGGGGTTCTCTGCCCAGTTACTGGGTGGGCATGGCCTAGTTCAGTGTTGGCTAATCTTTTTGCCAGCGCATGCGAAAAGTGGGGGGAGCATGGCGGGGTCACCCACACGCCTGCCCACATCCATAATTCTATGCACCCCACTCCCTGTGCTCCCCCCACTTTTGGCACGTGATGGCACAGTGGGTCTCGTAGGCCTGTTTTTTTGCTCTCCCCAGGCTCCAGAGCCTTTCTAGGAGCCTGGGGAGGGCAAAAACAGCCTTCCTAACCCTCCCCCCCAGAGGCCCTCTGGAGGCCGGAAACTGTGTGTTTCCTGACTTCTGGTGGGCCCAGAAGGCCTGAAAACCAGCTGGCTGGAGCACGGATGTGTGTCGGAGCAGAGCTCGCGTGCCCACTGATATGGCTCCACGTGCCACCTGTGGCACCCATGCCATAGGTTCGCCATCACGGGCCTAGTTGGTCTCCTGCACCAAGGGGGGGGGGTTGCCCTCTACGTGCCCCATTTTCAGCTGTTTTTCCAGTCCTTTTTTTGTGGGGCCTTTTCCACCTTTTTTCTGCCCATTTTCTAGGCTTTTTTTGGCCTGTTTTGGGGGCTTTTTTTGGCCTGTTTTGGGGGCTTTTTAAAGGCCTGTTTTGGGGGCTTTTTAAAGGCCTGTTTTTGAGGCTTTTTTTTTTGGCCTGTTTTTGAGGCTCTTTTTGGCCCGTTTTCAAGGCTTTTTTGGCCCATTTTTGAGGGGCTTTTCAGCCTGTTTTTTGAGGCTTTTTTCGGCCTGTTTTTTCTAAAAATGTCCTTCAGAAACGGGACATTTCATGTTCCTCCTGCTCTTTTCCCCACAACAACCCTGTGAGGTAGATCGGGCTGATGTGAGGCAACTCAACTTCCTGGCCTTTACAGCACAACGAACTGCAGAAAGAAACAGAATGAGGGTTCTTCATTGCGTAAATGTCATCTCACTCTACTTTTGGAGGCCAAACAGCTGTTCAAAGCGTCGCTCTAAAGTCTGGCTGGAAAGCTTCCTTCCTTCTTTCCTTCTTTGCAATTACGTGCAATTATTTTTCTGGCTATTGATCCGGAATAAATGCAGGCATATTTATAACAAGCAAGTGCTTTTCAGAGCTAAAATCCCATCCACCGAATTGAGTGTTCTTCTTTTTTAATTCCTGTGTCACCCCATTGCAAAAGGGGGACGGACAAATCAATTCTTTCACATTTGGTTCCTGGGTTATTCTGCTCCTCGTATTTCTACCGGTCCAAGCATTGCATTTAAACATGTACTAATATAATTTTTTAGAAGGCGTTCACCAGAATGCACTTTTTCAAACAGTTAATGAAACTTTGCAGAGGCAAAAACTGGGCGGCCATATTCCAAAATGGAAAAAGTGGTATTCTGAATACCATATTTTAAGGTGGACTCAGAGAAATTTAAAAAAAAAAAACCATTCAGAGAAGAGCAATGAAGAGGAATAGAGTCTTGGATATTTAAGTTTTATGCAGAGATATTGGACATATTTCGCTTTCAGAAACTTGTGAGAATCAGGGAACCACAGAACGGCGGAGACAAAAGAAACTATAAGGATGAGCTAATCCAGGGGTCTGCGACCTTAAACACTCAAAGAGCCATTGGGACCCGTTTCCCACAGAAAAGAAAACACTGGGAGACACAAAACCCTTCCCGTACTTGACTATTTCTTGATCGGCCACAAAACTAGCCTATGTAGTTGAATTAAACGTTCTGTTTTCTTCTGAAACTTTTCTTTTCTTGGATTTATCCATGGTTGGTCTACCGGGGATCGAAAAGCTCAATAGATCGCATGCCGGCAGGTGTCATACATTTGCAGTTGTGACGCATATTCTGAGTGACAGGGAGCCACAGCGGAGGGGGTGAAAGAGCCATATGCGACTCCAGAGCTGCAGGTTGCTGACCCCTGATCTAATCTAACCATTTTAACCACCCAATTCAATCCTGAGCTACAAATAAATATTCTCTTCCCTTGAAACAACCCACAAATGTTCCCTTAGGTACGACCTACCAGCAGGAAGTTGTTGTTTTTTTAAAAAAAATTGTGATAGGATCACACCCTTCGCTCTTCCCGAGAGGTACAGTATGATAGCCTGCTTCAATTATCGCAAGGGTATCGTACAAAAGGTCTTTCCTTTCCATCCTGCAAAACACCAAATAATGGATTGAAGCTATGTTGGAAGAAATGGGTTCAGTTCCAAGTGGAGGAAAAAAACACTGGATTCATGGAAGTTGCTTGGAAAGAAAGATCACATGGCTTGAGATCCCGGGCAGAAAAGGGCAAAGATGCTGAGAGTTTTATATGGAGAGTGCCTTGGTGGTGCAGCAGATTAAAGTGGTGTTAAGTGACACCAGCTGCCTGCAATTACTGCAAGTTCGAATCTCACCAGGCTCAAGGTTGACTCAGCCTTCCATCCTTCCGAGGTAGGTAAAATGAGGACCCGAATTGTGGGGGCAATAAGATGACGTTGTATAAACATCGCTTAGGGGGGCCCGGAAGCCCTACTAAGCAGGTATATACAAAAGTATGAAGGCTATTGCTTAACGCATTGTAAGCCGTCCTGAGTCTCCGGAGAAGGGCGGCATATAAATCGAAACAATAATAAATAAATAAATAAATAAATAAATAAATAAATAAATAAATACCCTCTGTGTTGGGCTTGGAATTTGAGCTTGCGTTCTGATTGGTTGTCAGACTCTCATGGGGCCATGCACGGGTAACTTTGTAGATTGTCTTTCGAGCCCCAGGCTTGGTTGACTCTTGCTGGGTGTTGATGCAATGAAAGGGCTTTGGGATTCCTATTATGGCTCTACCTGCAGGAGGTAGATCTTTGTTACGTAGAATAGACTAGCCCAAGCTTTTATTTATTTTTATTTTTATTTTATTTTATTTTTTTAATTTGATTTATATGCCGCCCTTCTCCGGAGACTCAGGGCGGCTTACAATGCGTTAAGCAATAGCCTTCATACTTTTGTATATTTATACGAAGTCATCTTATTGCCCCAGTTTGTTACCTACCTTAGAAAGGATGGAAGGCTGAGTCGACCTTGAGCCTGGCTAGGATTGAACTCAGAGAAATTACAGGCAGCTGGTATTAATTGCTGCCTTTAGTAGGAGGCATTAGCCCTCTACGCTACACAGGCTCCTTATGACCCATTGACGGTGGGGTTGGGGAGGCCTGAGTTTCTCTTTTAGGGGAAATATTCTGCCCTTTTAATATTTCTTAAAATATCTCATTTTCCTAGGAGACGGGTGGGTGCTAACTTCCTACAGCTACAAGACAGGCAAAGTTCAACTTTGGAAAAACCTTCCTAACGATAAGAAGAGTTAGACGACACAGAGAAGGGGTCTGCTCTTATTTACTGGATGTATTGAAGTAGAAACCGGACAATCATCGGTCTGAGCTGTTTTAATTTGGATTTTTTTTTTCCCCCTGAGAAGAAGGTACCCTCTAGGATCCTTCCTTTCCAACCGTACATTTTTAGCAAGACATGACTGACAGCCGCATTCTGACCTATTCATCAGCTCTGGGAGACAAATCAGTTAGTATCTGATAGTAGGAACCGGTAGTGGCGACCGCAGGTGGGCGCTATGCCGTCCTATTTAGCCATGTTTTCGAAGCCGTGCACACGCGTGTAAGCCACGTGCACGAGCAAAGCACATGCATGGAAGGCGCTCACACGCACATTTTCGGTGCACGGCGAACCGCTGGTAAAAATATGTGAAACTGATCATACTGCCCAATGTTTTCATTCTCCAAGAACGGTGACCAAACAGCCAGCTTTCCTGAATGATTAATATTGTGCTATGCACAGGAGATGTTATTTATTTTGAAATGCCAGAAAAAGCCAGATGGTCCCTCTACGCCAATGTTAATTTTTCAGGTGTTGAACTAATGAGTTTTGACAGCAAGGCCGTATTCAATTGGATTGGAAAAGTCGTAGTATTCTCCTTCCGATAAGCTCTGGCTTCAATGGGGATCCAATAATAGTTGGGAGTCAGAAGAGAGCTGGAAGGGATACTGGAGGTCTTCTAGTCCATCCCCTGATCAAACAGGAGACTCTATTCCATTTCAGACAAATGACTGTCCAGTCTCTTCTGCAAAAACCCACAAGTTCTGGTGGCAGGCTGTTCCACTGATTAATTGTTCTCGCTGTTAGGAAGTTTCTCCTTAACTTCAGGTTGCTTCTCTCCTTGATTAGTTTCCATCCATTTTTTTTTTTTTTGTCTTGCCTTTCGGTGCTTTGGAAAAATAAGTTGACCCAGTTAAGCTTGTAATTTAGGAAATCGTTTTAAATTGCGCTGAGATTAATAGGATAGGGTGTGTGAAAATAATGGCAGCCGGAGCCACAGAGCCTCAAATGTTATTTTCCTACCAGCAGAGGGCACTCTTCCCTATGAAAACGTTTTTGGTAGCAAAAAGAAAGAAAGAAAGAAAGGAAGTGGAAGTCTTGAAAAATGTAATTAACCCCACGGTTCCAAAGTGATTAAGTATATAGATCTCTCTCTCCCACACTCCCTCTCTCTCTGTCTCTCCCCTCCCTCCCTGCCTCTCCCTCCCTCCATCTGAGTTCCATATTTCTCTCTTCCCCCTCCCTCCCTCTTTCCCTTCCTCTCCCTCTCTCCTTCCCCCAAGTCTCTCCATATTTCTCTCTCTCTCCCCCCTCTCTCCCTCCTTCCCTCCGAGTCCCTCCATATTTCTCTCCCCCCTTCCTCCTGCCTTCCCTCTGAGTCCCTCCAACTCTCTCTCCCCTCCCTCTCTCCCTCCCTCCCTCCGAGTCTCTCCATATTTCTCTCTCTCCTCCCCCAATCCCTCTCCCTCCCCCCTTCCCTCCGAGTCCCTCTGAAGTGGCTGGGCAATAACGAAGCAGCACAGACAGGCTAGTGACAACAGCTCTTTATTGTAGGGTGAATTTCAGCAACTCAATGCTGGCAGCAGCCTTTCTTATATACACTTCGGCTGCTGGCCAGCGACCAATCAGGAACAACCCCTGATTTGAAATTCCCGCTCTAAACAGCAACAACATAACACCCTCCATATTTCTCTCCCCCGTTCCTCCTGCCTTCCCTCTGAGTCCCTCCATCTCTCTCTCTCCCCTCCCTCTCTCCGTCTCCCTCCTCCCCTCCGAGTCCCTCCATATTTCTCTCCCCTCTTCCTCCTGCCTTCCCTCTGAGTCCCTCCATCTCTCTCTCCCCTCCCTCTCTCCATCTCCCTCCTCCCCTCCGAGTCCCTCCATATTTCTCTCCCCTCTTCCTCCTGCCTTCCCTCTGAGTCCCTCCATCTCTCTCTCTCCCCTCCCTCTCTCCGTCTCCCTCCTTCCCTCTGAGTCCCTCCATATTTCTCTCCCCTCTTCCTCCTGCCTTCCCTCTGAGTCCCTCCATCTCTCTCTCTCCCCTCCCTCTCTCCATCTCCCTCCTTCCCTCTGAGTCCCTCCATATTTCTCTCCCCTCTTCCTCCTGCCTTCCCTCTGAGTCCCTCCATCTCTCTCTCCCCTCCCTCTCTCCATCTCCCTCCTCCCCTCCGAGTCCCTCCATATTTCTCTCCCCTCTTCCTCCTGCCTTCCCTCTGAGTCCCTCCATCTCTCTCTCTCCCCTCCCTCTCTCCATCTCCCTCCTTCCCTCTGAGTCCCTCCATATTTCTCTCCCCTCTTCCTCCTGCCTTCCCTCTGAGTCCCTCCATCTCTCTCTCTCCCCTCCCTCTCTCCATCTCCCTCCTTCCCTCTGAGTCCCTCCATATTTCTCTCCCCTCTTCCTCCTGCCTTCCCTCTGAGTCCCTCCATCTCTCTCTCCCCTCCCTCTCTCCGTCTCCCTCCTCCCCTCCGAGTCCCTCCATATTTCTCTCCCCTCTTCCTCCTGCCTTCCCTCTGAGTCCCGCCATCTCTCTCTCTCTCCCCTCCCTCTCTCCGTCTCCCTCCTTCCCTCCGAGTCCCTCCATATTTCTCTCCCCTCTTCCTCCTGCCTTCCCTCTGAGTCCCTCCATCTCTCTCTCTCCCCTCCCTCTCTCCATCTCCCTCCTTCCCTCTGAGTCCCTCCATATTTCTCTCCCCTCTTCCTCCTGCCTTCCCTCTGAGTCCCTCCATCTCTCTCTCCCCTCCCTCTCTCCGTCTCCCTCCTCCCCTCCGAGTCCCTCCATATTTCTCTCCCCTCTTCCTCCTGCCTTCCCTCTGAGTCCCGCCATCTCTCTCTCTCTCCCCTCCCTCTCTCCGTCTCCCTCCTTCCCTCCGAGTCCCTCCATATTTCTCTCCCCTCTTCCTCCTGCCTTCCCTCTGAGTCCCTCCATCTCTCTCTCCCCTCCCTCTCTCCGTCTCCCTCCTCCCCTCCGAGTCCCTCCATATTTCTCTCTCTCCCCCTCCCTCTCTCTCTCCCCCTCCCCCCTCTCCCTTCTTCCCTCCGAGTCCCTCCATATTTCTCTCCCCTCTTCCTCCTGCCTTCCCTCTGAGTCCCGCCATCTCTCTCTCTCTCCCCTCCCTCTTTCCGTCTCCCTCCTTCCCTCTGAATCCCTCAATATTTCTCTCTCTTCCCCTCCCTCTCTCTCCCCCGCCCCCCTCTCCCTTCTTCCCTCTCTCTCTCTCTCCCTCCTTCTCTCCGAGTCCCTCCATATTTCTCTCCCCTCTTCCTCCTGCCTTCCCTCTGAGTCCCACTATCTCTCTCTCTCTCTCCCCTCCCTCTCTCCATCTCCCTCCTTCCCTCCGAGTCCCTCCATATTTCTCTCTCTCCCCCTCCCTCTCTCTCTCCCCCTCCCCCCTCTCCCTTCTTCTCTCTCCCTCCCTCCCTCCTTCCCTCCGAGTCCCTCCATCTCTCTCTCTCTCTCTCTCCCTCCCTCCACTCCCTCCCTCCTTCCCTCCGAGTCCCTCCATATCTCTCTGTCTCTCTTTGTCTCTGTCACACTCTCTCTCTGTCTCTCTCTCTCTGTCTCTCTCTGTCTCTCTGACAGGTATTATCCAAAAAATTTTAGCAACAATCACCATGACCTCTTACTGGGAATGCCTGAGTTGACTAACAGAATAGCAGAGTTGAAAGGGACCTCGGAGGTCTTCTAGTCTGACCCCTTGCTCAAGCAGGAAACCCTACAGCAAGAAGTGACAGATGGGGGAAAAAAAACCCGATCTTGGAACGAAGGAGAAATTTCCTGACAGTGAGAACAATTAATCAGTGGAACAATTTGTTGCCAAAAATTTTGAGTGCTCGATCCAGTGGAAGAAGAGATTATCTTGTCTGGGATAGTATAACGCCGTGATGGCGAACCTATGGCACCGGTGCCACAGGTGGCACACGGAGCCATATCGGTGGGCACGCAAGCCCAGCTCCGGCACGCACGCATGCGTGCTTCAGCCAGCTGATTTTCAGGCCTTCTGGGCCCACCAGAAGTCAGGAAACACACTGTTTCCGGCTTCCGGAGGGCCTCTGGGAGAGGTGGAGAAGGCCGTTTTTGCCCTCCTCTTGCTCCTAGAAAAGCTCTGGAGCCTGGGAGAGCAAAAAAACGGGCCTACCATGCCATCACGTGCCAAAAACAGAAGCAAGGGGGGGCTCATAGAATGATAGATGTGGGCACGCGTGTGTGTGACCCCACCACGCTCCCCCCGCTTTTGCCACGCGATGGCAAAAAGTTTAGCCCTCACTGCCCTAGACCGTTTCAGACAATTGGTTATCCAATCTCTTCTTTAAAAATTCCAGTGTTGGAGCCTTTACAACTTCCGGAGGCAAGTTGTGGAAAGTTTCTACGTGGTTTCGCCACACTTGTTTGTCTCTAGCACCTTTTAAAGCTTCCTCTCTTAATCTTCGGTGTAATAGGCACACCACAACGGCCTAGTTGTGTATTGTGTCATACTGTTGTGTGCCCCTGAAGGTATGTGGAATTGCAAGTGTGCAATCCAAGGAGGATGCTCGCACGGCCTCGTTAATCTTGCACAAGGAAGCGCATCTGGAACAGTAAAGGAATACCTTTTAACACCCCAGCCTTGTGATGGTTACACAACCTTCTGTTGTTCGCACAACCTATGCACCTCACTGTCTTTTCCATGCCTCTTTAGCCTCTTTGGCTAAACCCTCCTTAATATGAATATCATTATGAGTTATCATGAATGCTATGAATATAACATTACCAAGATAATTATTATGAATGAACTATTCTTGTTTGGCTTGGCTTGGCTTTAAATGAAAATATTAATTTTTCCAACCGGCCTTTTAAACCTTGTGTTATATTTTAATCATTGCTTTGTACTAAATCCACTTTGCAATAATGGAAAGCACTAGGCAAATATCTAATACGCGAATACAAAGAGATTATCTGTTTCTTTCCTTTAGTTTTTCATCTTACTGTTTATTATTATTATTATCTTTTTTTCCGTAGTTTAAAAAGCAACGCATTAAGGAAAGAGAGAGGCTGCCGGTTCCCCCAGGAAGTGAAGCCACTAGGAAAATATGCTGTGATCTATTCGAAAGGCAATTAATCAAGGTAATAATTAAGGTAACTTTGCTGCAAGATATACGTTTAATTATGGGCTATATTATACCTGGCACATGGGACCTACAGAAAATACGGCTCAAAAAAGATGGACTTTGCAATAGCGATGTTTCATTAGGAAGAGAATATCAGCCCATATATTTAATATCTGATGAAATTAATACATCTCTTTCCTAACGTAAGAGAAACTTTAGGTTATTTTGCAGTTTTGGCCATTTTGGTCATCATACCCAATAAATAAACAGTTTGCACGAGCAAAATAGATCTGCCTCCTAGAGCAAAGGTGTCCAATCATAGCAACTTTTAAGAATTCTGTGGACTTCAACTCCCAGAATTCTCCATGCTTGGCTGGCTGGGGAATTCTGGGAGTTGAAGTCCATAGGCAAATCCTAGTGTTTCGGAAGGCAGATTTCAGTTTCTGTTAACTGAAATTTTACCTCCTAAAATGAAAGCCGGTGAAAAGACAGGTCGTCCTCGATTTACGACCACAGTTGAGCCTCGAACGGATGTTGCTAAGTGAGAAATTTGTTCAGTGAGCTCCGTCTGCTTTTACCGCCTTTCTTTCCACAGTTGTTAACGGAATCCCTGCCGTCGTTAAGTCAGTTAACACGGTGGCTTAAGTGAATCTGGCTTCTCCGTGGACTTTGCGCGTCGGGAGGTCGCAGAAGAGGATCGCGTGAGCCTCGGGACACTGCAACCGTCATAAATGCGAGTCACTTTTCAAGCATATCAGTCACGTGACTATGGAAGGGGGGGATGCGGTAACGGGCGTGTGAAAATCAGCCCTAAGTCACTCTTCTTTCAGGGCCGTTGTAACTTCGAAGGGTCATTAAATGAGTTGTTGTAAGTCGAGGACAACTGTAGTTTTCTTTTTAAAAAAGGGACAATTGGCGAAATCTGTGTGTCAGGACATTGGCAAGATCTCCCCATTGAAACCTCTAGTCGGTCTTATTTGTTTATTTATTTATTTATTTATTTATTTATTTATTTATTATTATTTTTTTTTAAAGCCTGACTAGATGGCTCAGTGGCTAAGACACTGAGCTTGTCGATAAGAAAGATCGGCGGTTCGAATCCCTAGTCCAGGTCTCCTGCGTGAGGAGAGGGTTGGACTAGGGTTACTTTAACCTCTTATTCCGTTATTATTATTTATTATTTATTTATCTATTTATTTAATTGTTTAATTGTTTGTTTAATTGTTTAATTGTTTAATTGCTTAATTAATTGTTTATTATTGGGGTTTTAATCGCGAGTTTTAAATTTGGGGCCAAATTGTTTAATACGTTTTAAATTGCTTTAAAATTTGGTATTATATATTGCTTTTATTATGGCTGTACACCGCCCTGAGTCCCTTGGGAGAAGGGCGGTACAAAAATCTAAATAATAAATAAATAATAAATAAATAAATAAATTTATTATTTATTATTTATTATTTCTTTGTTATTTGTTTTTCATATTTCATATTTCATATTTCATATTTCATATTTCATATTTATTTATTCTTTATTCTTTATTCTTTATTCTTTGTTATTAATATTTAATATTTATTTATTATTTGTTATTTATTATTAATATTTGTTATTTGTTATTTATTATTTACACATTCTGGTCTCCTCTGCTCCTCCTTCC
This sequence comes from Coluber constrictor foxii, assembly GCA_038048745.1. Taxonomy (NCBI): domain Eukaryota; kingdom Metazoa; phylum Chordata; class Lepidosauria; order Squamata; family Colubridae; genus Coluber; species Coluber constrictor. The sequence goes on along the minus strand of CM075965.1, from coordinate 83,561,494 downwards.
CCCACCCGTCCCCTCAATGGGCGGGGCAAGGCAGACATTCCCCCCCTCCACCGCCCCGCGCGGAGCTCCTCCCCTCTCTCCGGGCGGGTGCTGCGATTGGTCGAGAGAGTTCCTGCCCCTCCTTTAACTCCGCCTCCCGGGAGGGGCGTGGCCTGCGGAGAGAGCCGGCAACCCCAGCCCTTTCCCCGCGGCGTCTTTCCGCATCGGGATGGCGGCGGAGGAGGCGGATCGAGCCCGGGCGGCGGCGGCCCAGTGGCTTCTCTGGGACAAGGTGAGCCATTGGGAAAGGATCCCGAGGGTGGATCGCCCCCGATTCCCGATCTCCCCCACCCCTCCACCCTGCGGGGCTCCAAAAAGGAAGCTTCCTCCAGCAAAGGATCGATCCCAGGGCTGGGGGGGGGGAGTTTCCTGGTGGTCTCCTCTCCTTTTGCTAAGGCTTTGTTCCAAGGCTAGCAAGGGGGTGCATGGCTGGGATCTCTTGCAATCAGGCGCCCCCCCCAAAAAAAACCCCAAGAAAAAAATGGTTTGACTGGGCGCCCCCACCCCCCCCAAAAAAACAAAAAAACCCAAGAAAAAAATGGGGTTTGGCTGGGGATTTGTTGCAACTAGGCGCCCCTCAAAAAAAGCAAGAAAAAAATGGGGTTTGGCTGGGGATCTGTTGCAACCAGGCGCCCCCCAAAAAAGCAAGAAAAAATGGGGTTTGGCTGGGGATCTGTTGCCCCCCAAAAATACCAAGAAAAAACGGGGGTTTGGTGGAACCTGTTGCAACCAGGAGCCCCCCCCCCCAAAATCAAGAAAAAAACTCAGATTTGCCTGGGATCTGTTGCAAAACGAGAAAAAAATTGGGGTTTCCCTGGGATCCGTTGCAACTAGGTGTGTCGTTCCCCCCCCCAAAAAAAAATCAAGAAAGAAATTGGGATTCAGCTGGAACTTCTTGCAACCAGGCACTCCCCCCTCAAAAAACCCCAAGGGGAAAAATGGTTTGAGTCCGAGAGAAAAAAAAAATCCCCCCAAAAATTGGGGTTTGGCTGGGGATCTGTTACAACCAGATATGCTTCCCCAAAAAAGCAAGGAAAAATGGGGTTTGGCTGGGGATCTGTTGCAAACAGGTATTGTCCCCAAAACAAGAAGAAAAAAATGGGGGTTCGGCTGGGGCCCCCCACCCAAACAACCCCAAGAAAAAAAATCAGCCCTCAAGCCTGGCATTCCTTTGAATTGCTTGTTTGGAACGGGGTGCCCTTTTTGTTCCCCCAGAAGAAAAAGGGGGGGTGTCCAGTGGGAGGTGGGACTGGTTTGGCTGGATTTCTTGTTGGATCTTTGTCCCTCCTCCTTTGTTCCTCTTGCTGGCTGGCTTCCCGCTCCCCCAGCGGAAAAAATCCGATGCAAGTTCAAGGCCCAAGTGGGATTTGAACCGGCAGCTTCCGGGTTGAAGTCCTGGAGGCTTACTCGCTGTGCTCCTAATAGTAAATAAATCAGATGCACTCGACAGACAGTTTGCAAAATATCCCGTCTTTCTGGCTTGGTTGATTTGACCGTTAAGGGAAGTTGTTTTTTTTTTCTCTAAGCTGTACCATAGACAAAGTTACAAAAAGGATACTTACTGCCTTGTGCTTTTGAGTCATTGCTCAATGGGCAGGTAGTCCTCGGCTTACAACGGTTCATTTAGTGATCGTCTGAAATTACAGCGGCGTTGGGGGAAAAAAAGGAATTTGAGGCCGGTTTTCAGACTTAGAATAAACTGTTGCAAGCATCCCCTTATATTCGGATGCTTGACAATTTGACTCACAATTTGACTCGCGTTTATGACGGTGGCAGCGTCGTCCCGGGCTCCCGTTTTGCGACTTTCTGAAAAGCAAACGCCAGTGGGGGGATGCGGATTCACTGTGTTATTAACCGTGGGACTCATTTACGGATTGCAGGGATTCATTTAACAAAGGTAGGGAGGAAAGTCGTAAAATGAGGCAAAGCTCACCTCACGAAGGTCTCCCTTAGCAACATAAATTTTGGGCTCCGTTGCGGTCGTAAGTCGTACTGCCTTGTGGTTTTGAGTCTTTGGTCAATATGCCCATACTTTGAAATTAGATGGGATTATTATTACTGGTATTATTATTATTCTCTTTTATTCATTAAACATGAAATTAAGTCAACTGAACGCAACTCATGTGACATACCTCACTGTGTCCTACGTAAGATAGCCCAGCAGCGAGCATTGAATCACATAAATTGAATCATTCTGGGTTTTGATTTTATGAATAGGCTGAAGTACATAGTGTCTTCTGCAAGCACATGGTGCATAGGACATGTGATGGTCCAAATTGAATTTTATAGCTCTCTAGAACGCTTTTGTATCCTAGTGGTTACATTCAGTTAATCAGCACTGTCAATTTTTCAAAAAAATAAAAATAGGATAGGATAAGATAAGATAAGATAAGATACGATAGGATATGATAGGATAGAATAAGGAATAGGAATGGGAATAGGAATAGGAATAGAATAGGAAAGAGGAGAATAGAGTAGGGTAGAAGAATAGAATAGAATAGGAATAGGAATAGAATAGGAAAGAATAGAGTAGAGTAGAGTAGAGTAGAGTAGAGTAGAGTAGAGTAGAGTAGAGTAGAGTAGAGTAGAATAGGAATAGGAATAGGAATAGGAATAGGAATAGGAATAGGAATAGGAATAGGAATAGGAATAGGAATAGGAATAGGAATAGGAATAGAATAGGAAAGAATAGAGTAGAATGGAATGGAATAGGAATAGGAATAGGAATAGGAATAGGAATAGGAATAGGAATAGGAATAGGAATAGGAATAGAATAGGAAAGAATAGAGTAGAGTAGAGTAGAGTAGAGTAGAATAGAGTAGAGTAGAGTAGAGTAGAATAGAATAGAATAGAATAGAATAGAATAGAATAGAATAGAATAGAATAGAATAGAATAGAATAGAATAGAATAGAATAGAATAGAATAGAATAGAATAGAATAGAAAGAGGAAGAGGAAGAGGAAGAGGAAGAGAATAGAAAAAGAGTAGAGTAGAGTAGAGTAGAGTAGAAGAATAGAATGGAATGGAATGGAATGGGAATGGGAATAGGAATAGGAAAGAGGAGAATAGAGTAGAGTAGAAGAATAGAATAGAATAGGAATAGGAATAGAATAGGAAAGAATAGAGTAGAGTAGAGTAGAGTAGAGTAGAGTAGAGTAGAGTAGAGTAGAGTAGAATAGGAATAGGAATAGGAATAGGAATAGGAATAGGAATAGGAATAGGAATAGGAGTAGAATAGGAAAAGAGTAGAGTAGAGTAGAGTAGAAGAATAGAATAGAAGAATAGAATAGAATGGGAATGGGAATAGAAATAGAAATAGGAAAGAGTAGAGTGGAATGGAATGGAATAGGAATAGGAATAGGAATAGGAAAGAGTAGAGTAGAATATGTCGCTTCCTGGACATAAACTGTTTCAACTCCTACCCTTAAAACGAGGCTATAGAGCACTGCACACCAGAACAACTAGACACAAGGACAGGTTTTCCCCGAACGCCTCACTCTGTTAAACAAATAATTCCCTCAACACTGTCAAACTATTTACTGAGTCTGCACTACTATTAATCTTCTCATCGTTCCCATCACCCATCTCCTCCCACTTATGACTGTATGACTGTAACCTTGTTGCTTGTATCCTTAAGATTTATATTGACTGTTTCCTAATATGATTTGATTGCTTATTTGTATCCCATACAAATGTGTTGTACCTTATGATTCTTGATGAATGTATCTTTTCTTTTATGCACACTGAGAGCATATGCACCAGTGTGTGATTGTGTGTCCAATCACACTTGACCAATAAAGAATTCTATTCTTAAAAAAAAAAAAGTATATAAACAAGGATAAAATTAAGCTGAGTAGACGGAGAGTAGAAGGTGAGGTAGAAAAATAAACACCGAAAAGCAACAATGTAAAATTATGCAGAGAACTGCTAAAAACAAAACAAACCTCTAAACTCTTGAGCCATGAAATATCTGAAATTATTCCTAAATCTTGGAGAAAATAAATGGATAAATCCTAACCGCTGTCTGGTTAGAAGTTTAGAAGTTAAAATTTAAACCTTTGGGGGGGGGGCTAAAAATTAGTTATTTCAGATTATATTTAAATGGTTTATGAGCCTCAGCACTGGGACACACACACACACACGTCTAATTGCAATATTTTTGATGCCGTTCCAGACTGTGAATAAATACAGGCGGTCCTCGACTTATGACGGTTCATTTAGTGACCGTTCAAATTTACAACGGGAAAAAGTGAAATAAAACTATGTTTTACCCGTATGATTGTTGAAGCATCCCCAACGGTTATGTGACCAAAATACAGACATTTAGCAACTGATTCATAGTTATGACCGTTGCTGGGTCACGTGATCCCCGTTTGCGACCATCTGACAACCCGAGTCTATGGGGAAACGAGGCTCGCTTAACAACCGGGTTACTAACTTATCCACTGCAGCGTTATCCGCGTAACAACTGGCTGGATAACTTCAGGCCAATCACCGGGTGACTGTGAGTTCTAGTCCCGCCTTAGACGTGAAAATTGGCTGGATAACTCCAGGCCAATCACCAGGTGACTGTGAGTTCTAGTCCCGCCTGCCTTAGGCATGAAAGCCGGCTGGGAGACTTTGAGCCAATCATCGCGCAGCTGGGAGTTCTACTCTTGTCTTAGGCATGAAAACTGGCTGGATAACTTCAGGCCAATCACCGGGTGACTGTGAGTTCTAGTCCCGCCTGCCTTAGGCATGAAAGCCGGCTGGGAGACTTTGAGCCAATCACCACATGGCTGTGAGTTCTACTCTTGTCTTAGGCATGAAAATTGGCTAGATAATTCCAGGCCAATCACCAGGTGACTGTGAGTTCTAGTCCCACCTTAGACATGAAAACTGGCTGGGAGACTATGAGCCAATCACCACATGGCTGTGAGTTCTACTCTTGTCTTAGGCATGAAAATTGGCTGGATAACTTCAGGCCAATCACCAGGTGACTGTGAGTTCTAGTCCCGCCTGCCTTAGGCATGAAAGCCGGCTGGGAGACTTTGAGCCAATCACCAGATGGCTGTGAGTTCTACTCTTGTTTTAGGCATGAAAACTGGCTGGATAACTTCAGGCCAATCACCAGGTGACTGTGAGTTCTAGTCCCGCCTGCCTTAGGCATGAAAGCCGGCTGGGAGACTTTGAGCCAATCACCACATGACTGTGAGTTCTACTCTTGTTTTAGGCATGAAAATTGGCTGGATAATTCCAGGCCAATCACCAGGTGACTGTGAGTTCTAGTCCCGCCTGCCTTAGGCATGAAAGCCGGCTGGGAGACTTTGAGCCAATCACCACATGGCTGTGAGTTCTACTCTTGTCTTAGGCATGAAAATTGGCTGGATAACTTCAGGCCAATCACCAGGTGACTGTGAGTTCTAGTCCCACCTGCTTTAGGCATGAAAACTGGCTGGATAACTTCAGGCCAATCACCACATGACTGTGAGTTCTACTCTTGTTTTAGGCATGAAAATTGGCTAGATAATTCCAGGCCAATCACCAGGTGACTGTGAGTTCTAGTCCTGCCTTAGCCATGAAATCCTGCCGGGTAATTTTGGGCCAGTCCCTGTCTCTCAAACCAACGTACCCCATAGAGTTGTTGTTGTTGAGAACATAGGAGGAGGAAGGAATATTAGGCATTGTACATTCTCCACCCTGCATGACAGATTTAAAAAAAAGCAGAATAAAAATCTAAGAACATATTGAAGGGAATCAATAAATTAAATGTACAGACCGCCTCTTGATCTCAAGAACCTAAGAATAGACAAATATCTGGAACCAGAGGCCGCTTGCAACGGATTAATCATTCAGCTGAGCCTGGTGCAAGTTGCAAGCAGAATTGCATTTTAATTGAGCAAACATATTCTGCAAAAGAAGTTTTTAGGTTCTCATTACAAAACCTTAAGTAAAGCTCAGTTGGATCCCTCCTCCGATAAGCCGAAGTGTGCCTGTTGCGAAACTGGAATTGAATTTGGCAAGCGGTTAACGTGGGCCGATATCGTAATCTTCGAACGAACCAAGTGGCCATCTGGGACACAGGAACGAACAATTCAGCCAATCGGGGCTGAGTAATCTGGTATTGCAAAATGTTCTTTGCCTTGGATTCAATTAAAATATCTGCCGTTTTATCTACTCAGAATGGTTTTAGGTTAACCGTCAGCAAAAACTGGGAAGATCGTTTGCTTCTGTCACTAAATATCATAAAATAGCAAGTGCAAAAATTTGCAGTACAGTATGGATTTCAAATTTGGGGCTCCATTGTGGTCATAAATCAAGAACTTGCTGTATGCATATTAAACGGGTGTCAGTGGTGGATTTCAAATTTTTTTACTACTGGTTCTGTGGGTGTGGTTTGGCTGGGTCTGGCATGGCATGGCATGGCATGGCATGGCTTGGTGGGCATGGCAGGGGAAGGACACTGTAAAAACTCCATTCCCACCCCACTCCAGGGGAAGGATACTGCAAAATCCCCATTTCCTCCCAATCAGCTGGGACTTGGGAGACAGAGAATAGATGGGGGCGGGGCCAGTTAGAATTTTTACTACCGGTTCTCCGAACTACTCAACCTTTCCGCTACCGGTTTTTCAGAACTGGTCAGAACCTGCTGAAACCCACCGCTGATGTGTGTGTGTGTGTA
>CM075965.1:83527294-83552294 GCA_038048745.1 Coluber constrictor foxii | reverse complement strand
GACATGGTTGTTGAGTGAATTTGGCTTCCCCATCGACTTCGCTTGTCAGAAGGTCGAAAAAGGGGATGACGTAACCCCAGGACACGGCAACCGTCATAAGCGGCTGAATTTTGATCATGCGGTCATGGCGATGCAGCAACAGTCGTAAGTGTGAAAAACGGTCACAAGTCACCTTTTTCAGTGCTCTTGTAACTTTGAACGGTCAAGGAGTACCTGTATGTTCCAGTTTTCAATCTAACTGGCTGCATCTAGAAGCTCTGCGTGAAACTACTTCTGATTTCTTCTGAGACCCTGCAGTGTCCAGGTAGTCCTTGACTTACTTAATGACCAGTTAATGACTTACTTACTTAACAGTTCACTTCGTGGCCATTCGAAGTTCGAACGGCGCTGAAAAAAGTGACTTGCGACCGTCTTACGATCATGCGAAACTTACGATCATGTTTCACATTTAATGACCATTGCAGCCTCCCCGTGGTGACGCAGGTGATTTATATTTGGATACTTGACAACTAACTCACATTTATGACGATTGCTGTGTCCTGCGATCCTGCGAATATCTGCAACCTTCTGACAGGCCGAGTCCACAGGGAAACCAGATTCATTTAACAACCGTACTACTAATTTAACAACGTCACAAAACGTGGCATAGAAGGTCGTAAAATGGCGCCAAACTCCCTTCACCAATGTCTCACTTAGCGACATCAAGTTGGGGCTCCATTGCAATCGTAGGTTGAGGAGTCCCTGTATAATTTTACTTAGAGTAGAGGCCGAAATTGTGGAAACCTTTTGGGAAAAGTGTATTTTCTAAAACTAGCTAATTACACCAATTTTTAGGGGAGTAGTACCATAAAATTATATATCAACAGAAAGATCATTTAATCAAGAATGTCATGCAGTAACTTTTATGAAAGATTTGCTATTAGAATAGCAGTTACAGTATAAAGAAGAAAAGCGAAACACGTAGAAAAAAACGAGAGATACAAAAATGATCCCCCTAGAAAAAAACGAGATATGCAAAAATGATCACTGTGTCAGTTAATCCTTAGTTGGGTAATCTTTAGCATGAATGACAGCCTTACAACGTCTTCCCATGGAGTGAACCAAGTCTTTGAGTTCTGCCGCTGTTTTATAATGTCAAACCAAGATTGAATGATGGCTTCTGTTAACTGGGTTTTATTGTTGGGTTGTTTCTGAAGTTTCTTTAGTCTGCTCCATAGATTTTCCATTGGGTTAAGAAGGTCTGGGCTATCTATCTATCTATCTATCTATCTATCTATCTATCTATCTATCTATCTATCTATCTATCTATCATCTATCTATCATATTTCTATGCCGCCCACTCTCCGAGGACTCTGGACGGCTTACAACAATCGACAGTATACTAAATAGCATATTGCCCCCAACAATCTGGGCCCTCATTTTACCCACCTCGGAAGGATGGAAGGCTGAGTCAACCTTGAGCCGGTGAGATTTGATCTGGTGAACTAGCAGTCAGCTGAAGTAGCTGCAGTACAGCATTCTAACCACTGCGCCACCTCACTGCAGGCCATTCCAGCAGTGGAATAGGATTACCTTTAAACTCCAAAAAAAAAGTGGTGTTATTAGCTATCAAACCTCAAAAATACACTTTTCCCAAAACATTTGCACAATTTTGGCCACTACTGTACTGTGAATGTTTGCTTTACCTTCTCCTCCCAACTGTTCGTCTAGGGAAGGTGTGCTAAAACCGAGACAGGTCAATAAAACTGCTAATCTTGACTGCTTTGTTTTGCTTGTAGGGATTTTGTAGGTATCTGGAAAAGAACATCAGTGACCTGAAAAATAGAGGAGTGGTTATAGGCTATGATGCACGGGCCCATCCATCAACTGGTGGTAGCAGCAAAAGGTATCCGTCACAATTCTTGCAATGCTTGTATCAAGGTTCCAAGTAACACACACAACGAAAAAAGACTCCCCAGGCGAAAAGTTCCTCAAAGTTCCATTTTATTAGAGATGTCATATCGGCACATCTGGGAAAAGCCTCCAGGTTTTCCCCACCCAAAAGAAAGTCCAAGTCCCTTCCCTCTGCACCCACATGTCCATCACATGGTCCAATCAGTGCGCCGTCCCAACTGGAGATGCTTCCCAGTCATGACACTCCAGGTGTAGGGCAGGATGTCCTTGAATCTCAGAGAAAAGAATGTTGTTATGGCTAGATATCTCTGCAACTCCATGCAATCTCTCCTTCTAGTTTTCCACAGCACTAAGAGTGGCAGCCCTGAAGATCCAAAGAAAAAGATGGCCTCCAGGGCTGACAGCTTGTTCAATCAGAGCAGGGGTGTTAAACTCAAGGCCCATGAGCCAGATCCTTAGGGTGCATAGATCTGGCCCATGGGGCCACTCTGGAAACTGTGAAGGACCGGCGTGAACTGCCTCTGCCAGTGAAAACGGAGCTTGGGAGGGCCTCCTGAGTCCCCCGGTTGTTTTCAGTTGTTAATATTCTTTTTTATTGAATCACAAGGAAATATTATTATTTTTTAACCTCAGTTCAGCGTCTACCTTGCAAAATCTTTTTGCCGTCGTGCCAAAAGCGGGGAGTACGCGGGGTGTGTGCATGTCGTGTGTATATATCCATAATGCAATGCCCCCCCACATGCGTGTGTTCCCCCCACGCTGCCCCTCACCTTGCGCATCCGCCTGAACCCCGTTTTGGGCTCCCTGAAGTTTCCGGAGACTAGAAACAGCCCATTTCCAGACTTCCGGTAGGCCTGTTTTTCATCCTCCCCAGGCTCCAGAAGCTTTCCGGGAGCCTGGGGAAGGCGAAAACTGCCTCCCCCAGCTCTCCAGAGGCTCTCCAGAAACCGGAAACGGGTCGTTTCTGGATTTCCTGGAGACCCATTTTTCACCCTCCCAGAGCCTCCGTGCGAGGCCTGTACTTACCTGGCATCCAAAACGGGCCGTGTGGCGACTCCTGGGAGGGAAATGGCGGTGAGGGCAAGGCCAGCCTAAAATCAAAATGGCCGGCGCACGTGCCTGCGCAGTAAGGGAAACCTAGGGTAACTGCTCGCGTGCCTGCAGAGATGGCTCTACAGGTGGCACGCGTGCCATAGATTCGCCATCACGGGTCTAGACCGTCATTAGTCTTAAAGCTCTTACAAAGAGGGGAGAGGGCAACCAATGATCCTCTGGGCAATGACGTTGACTCTGGAGCGCTGTCCCATCTTCCATGCCATTGGCAAACCATTCATAGGTCCAGGAAGTTAAAATACTCACTGTATATAAAATATAATGGTGGATATATTCATTTATTACTGAACGTGTTTACGTGTCAACTAATCAATTCATTGGATTGAGCCGATTTATTTTATTTATTTCGTAATTTTTCATGCTGCCCCCTTACAAAGTGACTCTGGATGCCTTACTTTATAAAACATCAGCTTTTGTTTCTGTTGGGTAAAAAAAAATAATACGTTGAGCCGCTTCAGGTGCCAACTAAACGCCCCAGCAAGGGCTAAATTCGTTGTGATAGAATTCGAGTTTGACTTTTTATTTTCTTCCTTTCCGGCTGTTAGGTTTGCAAGACTCACTGCCACCGCGTTCATCACCCAAGGGATTCCTGTCTACCTTTTCTCCCAGATCACACCAACTCCTTTTGTGGTAAGGTTTTCGTTGTGGCTTTTGTCGCTCGTCCACGCTTCCGAAGCAAGGCACGCACCGTAGAACTGCTTCCATAGCATCCCCCAAAACTCTGTATATCTGTTTGATTTCTACCTCAAGAAGCCATTTTGTGTGTCGTTACAACATAAAAGTGTCTACGAAATCATAAATACATGGGTGCTTCCTATACAGGTAGTCCTCAATTTATGGCCAAAAATTTCAGACCAAACTTTCTGTTGCTAACAAGATATTTCTTCAGGGGGTATTGCTCCATTTTGCGACCTTTCTTGGTCCCGTTAAACGAATCACTGCAGACTTTGAGCTAGTCACACGGTTGTTTGGTGAATCTGTCTTCCCCGTTTGCAAAACGGGATCATGTGACACACACATCCCCGTCCCGGGACACTGCAACCGTCATAAATATGGGTCGGTTTTCAAGCATCTAAATTTTGATCAGGTGACCGTGGGGACGGGGCAGCGGTCGTAAGTGTGAAAAATGGTCTTAAGTCCCTTTTTTAAACGGTCTTCAAACGGTCACTAATTGAATTGTTGTAAATCGAGGACAACCTGGGGCATTTGAAAAGCATTAACCTCTAGTGAATTTAAGCCTTTGGGGGAGACCGATGGGTTGTTAACATTGCTTGCCTCTGCTTGTTAAAAGTTGTTGCTTTGTACAGGGGTGGTAACATTGGAAGACAGCCCTCCCCCCGCCCCCTCTTTAGCCTGTGTCTTCTCAATTTTGGGAAGGCGGGTAGTCCTCCAGTGAAGTGAAGATGTCCCCAGAAGAAAGGGAGGTGAAATTTATCAGGATTCTTTCTCCCAAAGTTGCTTTTTCCGTCCCAGGTAGAGGCAGATATTTCTCTCTCTGGGCACAATGAGAATATATCTGCTGAAAAAAAAAACTTCACATTGGCAACAGGAAAGGAATCTGGCCAGTAAACACACAGCTCCATTCAGTTGCCCAGATTCCACCCCAGAAGGGATGATGGCAGGGGTGAAATCCAGCAGGTTCTGACAGGTTCTGGAGAACTGGTAGCGGAAATTTTGAGTAGTTCGGAGATGCCGCCTCTGGCTGGCCCCAGAGTGGGGTGGGAATGGAGATTTTGCAATATCCTTCCCCCAGGAGTTGGTTTATGGTTTATGATTTATTTGATTTATATACCGTTCTACTCCCGAAGGACTCAGGGCGGTGAACAGCCAACAATAAAAATACATGTATACAAAATTTAAAAACCCAGATAAAATCAAATTAAATAGATTTGGCCCAGACAGATTAAAACACCCCAGACAATTTAAAACAGATTAAAATTTAAACGCTAAAAGAGGAAGAAAGGTAAGGCCAGGCCCACCTGGTGAAATAAAAAGGTCTTGAGAGCACGGCGGAAGGTGCGCAGATCCGGGATCCTCCGTATCTCCGGGGGGAGCTCATTCCAGATAGTAGGTGCCCCCATAGAGAAAGCTCTCCCCCTGGGGGCCGCCAGTCAACATTGTTTGGCCGTCTGGAGCCTGGGTAGGGCGAAAAACGGGCCTACTGAGCCCACCATGCCATCGAGTGCCAAAAGCGGGGGGAACGCAGGGGTGTCGTGCGTGCACGCATGGGGGGGGCAGGGTGCACTGAATTACGGGTGTGGGCGCGCATGGGCGCGACCCCCCCGCGCTCCCCCCGCTTTTGGCACACGACGGCAAAAAGGTTAGCCATCACGGCCCTAGACATTTAGCTATGCACTTCAGGATGAACGCCCTTCGAATGGGGCAGGAGTATGAACGGATTTCCAGAAAAATTACGGACTACAGGAACCATTCGCGCTTCAGTTTGAGACAGCACAGGCTCGTCCCGAACAGCGTATTTCAACGGTGTTTCAACGGTGAAGGGACACAGGGAAGGAAACATCCTGAAGAAAACACAGCTCCACAACACACTCCCTTCAGCAGTTCCAAGAAGGCTCCACCCCCATTTGCGCAACTCAGGTGACCCTGAAGATACAGATGCTGAGAGCCGCGGAGGCCATGTGACCTTCTTCCTTCTTAATAGTTTTCTTCTGGTTTCCCACAGCCGTACACAGTGACTCACCTCAAACTTGCTGCTGGAATTATGGTTACTGCATCTCACAACCCCAAACAAGACAATGGTTATAAGGTATTGCCTTGCATAATTTTCCTAGCAGAAATATCTTGGGATGGATTATAGCACTAGTGGTTAAAAGTGCCAGGCTTAGGAACCAGGAGACAGTGAGTTCTAGTCCCATTTTTAGGCATGAAAGTCGGTTGGGTGACTTTAAGCCAAACACTAGGAGACGGTGAATTCTAGACCCACCTTAGACACAAAAGCTGACTGGGGGATTTTGGGTCAATCACCAGGAGACGTTGAATTCTAGTTCTGCCTAAGGGATGAAAGCCAGCTGGGTGAGTTTGGGCCAATCACCAGGAGATGTTGAATTTTAGTTCTGCCTAAAGCATGAAAGCCAGGTGGGTGAGTTTGGGCCAATCACCAGGAGACGGTGAGTTCTAGTCCTGCCTTAGATATGAAAGCCTCACAGTTGAATTTTGCTGCTGTGGTGTGAAAAATAGGGAGGAGGAAGAAAAAGTAGATACATCTTCTACTCCTTGTTTATAAAAATTAGAGGCACTGTAGAAGTAAATAAAATGAATAAATAAATAGCCTTTCGGTTAATTCCAGGGATGTTAGGGTAAATTTAAATAACATAGGTGAAGCCAGAACATCTGCCAATAAGGAATAAAAAATAAATCTCTGTGGGTTTTAGGTCTATTGGGAAAACGGCTCGCAGATCATCGGTCCACACGATAGAGGAATCGCCGACGCCATTGATGGGAATCTAGAACCGTGGCCACAAGCGTGGGAGGACGGCCTCATTGATCAAAGCCCTCTGCTCCATGATCCTTACGCGACGGTTAACAAGGATTACTTCAAAGATATACAGAGGCACTGTTGTCACAGGTGAGCAGTTTGTTTATTTTACAGGGAGTCCTCGACTTAACCAACAGTTCACTCAGTGACCAAAATTACAATGTAAAAAGTGGACTTATGACCCTTTCTCACCCTTATGACCGTTGCAGCCTCCCCCATGGTCACAACTTCGGTGATTCATTTCACAAATGTGGCAAGAAAAGTCGTAAAACGGGGCCAAAACTCGCTGAACAAAGGTCTCGTTTAGCAACATAAATGTTGGGCTCGGTTACGGTCGTAAATTGAGAATTACCTGTATTTATTCCAGGTTTCGTTTATGGGGCTGCCCATCTCAAGAAGCGACACGGGGTGGAGGACAAAAGTGATAAAACCAAGTAAAAACAGTTTCAATCATTATACAATTTTAACATTCATGGCTGCCAAGGAATACTACAGCCCAAATCACTAACACAAATAGTTCTCGTCTTAACGATCACAATTGAGCCCAAAAGTTCCGTTGCTAAGAGAAACATTTGTTCACTGAGTTTTGCCCCGTTTTATGACATCTCCTGCCACAGTTCTTAAGTGAATCACTCCGGTTGTTAAGTGAATCTGGCTTCCCCATTGACTTGGCTTGTCAGACGGTCGCCAAAGGGGATACTGACCCTGGGATACTGCAATTGTCATAAGTATGAGTCAGTTGCCAAGCATCCGAATGTAAATCCTGCAGCGGTCGTAAGTATGAAAAATAGGTCATCGGTCACTTTTTTTCAATTCGAACAGTCACTAAATGAACCTTTGTTAAGTCAAGGATTAGCTGTACTGAATTGAGTAACTTGAGTAACTATTGACTAGCAGTAACCAAGTGTTCCATAATCCCCCCTTTTTTTTGTTATTCCTTGCGGCAGACGATCTGCTACCAGCTAAATGTCGTTCGTGTTACTTGATTTCAGGGATATAAACAAGGAGACCAAGTTGAAATTCGTTCACACCTCTGTCCACGGGGTAGGCCACGAGTTTGTGCAGTCGGCCTTTAAGGCATTCGACTTTAGCCCTCCGTTCGCGGTGCCTGAACAGAAGGACCCCGATCCAGAGTTTCCCACCGTAAAATACCCAAATCCAGAAGAAGGGAAAGGTGTACTGGTAAAACAAGATTTGGTGCATTTTCTTCCATCTTCACTTCGTCTCCTTCGGGCATTTCTTGGCAACTAAAGCATAGTTCTAAATGCCGACATTCTTTCAAGCTTGCAAATTTCAAAAAGGCTAGTCAATTTCTTTGCTTCTTCTGGCTGCTAATTTCCCAGCAGTTTGCAGGCAGGGATTTTCAAAACGTCACTTGTTCATTATTATTATTTTTTTTGCACTTCGTGCCATTGAACAAGATCGAGCTTCCAATATCTTTTGCGCTTCTTCCTTGTGACTTTGACATTGTGATCTACACTTCGCAGTAAACCAGGGGTGTCAAACTCAAGGCCCGTGGGCTGGATCTGGCCCGCAGGATGCTTTTTTTTTTTTAATTTGATTTATATGCCGCCCTTCTCCAGAGACTCAGGGTGGCTTACAATGCGTTAAGCAATAGCCTTCATACTTTTGTATATTTATACAAAGTCAGCTTATTGCCCCCACAAACTGGGTCCTCAATTTACCCACCTTAGAAAGGATGGAAGGCTGAGTCGACCTTGAGCCTGGTGAGATTCGAACTGGTGTAATTGCAGGCAGCTGGATATTAAATGCTGCCTTAGTAGGAGGCATTAGCCTCCTACGCCACTCCTACGCTTAAAACTGGCCCATGGGGCTAGCCTGGAAATAGCAAAGGACGGTCCCATAGTGCTTAGGGCAGCCAAAACGGAGTGCGACCAGGGCCTCCTGTGCCCCGTTTTGGCCACCGAAGTGCTGCAGGAGGCCGTCCAGGCCGAAAACGGGGCATGGGGAGGGGATTGCCTGCTGTCCCACCGTGGATCATTTTGGCCGTCAAGGTGCTGCAGGAAGAGTCCATCCTGTCTTCCCCCCCCCCACTCCCCCCAGCTGGCCCACAGAGCTACAGTGCTGATCCGGCCCTTGAAGAAATCCAGTTTGACACTCCTGCATTAAATTGTCGGAGGTCTAGGACAATTCGCCATGGCCCAGTTCACTGCGGTACAAGTGTTACACTAATATCAAAAAAATGGTGGAATAGAATCGTTAAAGAAAGGATGCAAAAGGAGGGACAGAATGAAACGGGAATGACGAAAATTAAAATAATTTTTTAATTGTTTTAAATAATTAAATTGAATTGTTGAACTGTCCCGCAGCGACTTGACTCGAGACAGCTGCGGCGAATTGTCCAATTCCAACCATCCATGCTTATTTTGGTGGGGGTAGAAGATTTGTTTGTTGATTTTATTTCATAGGATAATTTGTGCCGGGTTTTTTTACTGTTTTTTTTTTTTCCTTCCAGACACTCTCTTTTGCTCTGGCTGATAAAAAAGACTCTCGGATTATTTTAGCCAACGATCCGGATGCCGATCGGCTTGCTGTGGCCGAGAAACAAGTAAGGTTAGTTTGTCGATTACCAAACTTGATTTTTTCTTTGTTGGAGGGGAATACCTGGGAAGTATTAAATCGATTTTTTTTAAAAGAAAAGTGTAATTTAAAAAAAAAACTATTCAAATACTGTTTTGTTAGAGCCCATGTTCGCTCTAGGTATGATAAATTGCCACGGTGAATAACATGTAAAAAGACATCGGCGGCATATAAATCGAATACGGGTAGTCCTCGAATTGTGAACCCAAACTTTCCATGGCTAAGTGAGACATTCGTTAAGTGAGTTTTGCCCCATTTTATGCCCTGTCATTGCCACCGTTGTCCCAAAGGTGTTTTTTTCAAGGGGCAACTGGACTTTCTGGTTTTTCTCTGAAGACGTTTCGCTTCTCATCCGAGAAGCTTCTTCAGCTCTGAGTGGATGGTGGGGAAGGGAAGGATTGATACTCCTTGCAGACAGCCGGTCATTTGCATCCTTTTAGATTCTTCTGTGCATTCTTTTTATTATTATTATTATTTTTTCTATTTCTTTTCATGCAAATTCAAAGTTTTGCTGACATATTTAAGTTGTGAAGTTGCTGCCTCTTAACCATTGGAAGCCTCTCTTATCTTTGCAGTGGAGAATGGAAAGTGTTTTCCGGCAACGAATTTGGAGCTCTTTTAGGCTGGTGGCTGTACACGTGCTGGAAAAATCAAAATCAGACTCCCAATGCCATTAAAGACGTATATATGTTATCGAGCACCGTGTCCTCCAAAATATTACGAGCAATCGCTCTTAAGGAAGGTTTTCATTTTGAGGTAAGGGTCAAGCCTCTTTCGGTTTCCCTTTGCAGGCGGTCTTCTGCTTATGACTACAATTGACACACACCCCCCGAATTCCTGTTACTAAGTGAAACATTTGTCAAGTGAGTTTTGCTCCCTTGCCACCGTGGTTGAGTGAATCACTGTGTCAACTCACAAGGCATCCCTGGCCTGCTCCTGAGTTGCCATAGGCAGAGGGGATGGGAAAACGAACTTTGCACCTGTGACTTCAATCAAAACAAAAGCACATTCCAGACATATCTCTGTCAAGGCCATCTCCGTGGTTACCTACAGTGGCCAGACGGGAGTGATCTCTACAACCCTTGAAATTGTTTCCTTGGAGAATGTGTCTGATGACACAGCTTGGGGGGGAAACAGGGTCAGAGCCAGAATGTAAATTACGTGGGGTCAGAGTTGGCCTCACTTAGGACATGCCAACATGAAGCTCCTAATAAATAACTGGATTTCTTCTGAAGCTTGGCTCGAGGCTCATGATTTAATTAGAGTATTGGTGGGAACCCTGACAACCAGGCAACTCTGACCCCACGTAATTTACATTCTGGCTCTGACCCTGTTTCCCGCCATCCCCCCAAGGTCGCTAAGTGTGAAAAATGGACATACGTCTCCGTTTTCAGCGCCGTTGTAACTTCAAATGGTCACTAAATAAACTCCTGTAAGTTGAGGACTGCCTGTAGTAATGCTCTATGTAGTGATGTCACTTGGCACCATATTTCTGATGGCACCTAGAAGCTAATAAATGTATAGGCATACAGTACATCAGAAATACCGAGTCGAGTGTCATTACGACATACAGCAACAGCAATATTATTATAGGCAGTAGTAATAAATACATTTAAAAGAAAATTCCTCTTCTTTTCTCATAAATCTTTTTATTGAACTTTGGTCAATACAGGAAACATTAACAGGATTTAAGTGGATGGGAAATCGAGCCAAGGAGCTGATGGACCAAGGAAAAAATGTCTTATTCGCTTTTGAAGAAGCCATTGGTAATATGCTTCTTCTTATTAAACAATTAAAGGAACATAGATATATTCTATAGATTAATTGTTAATTGTTCTCACTGTCAGGAAGTTTCTCCTTAATTCTGAGTTGCTTCACTCTTTGATAAGTTTCTAACCATTGTGCTGCCCTCTGGTGCTTTGGAGAATATTTTGATCCCCTCTTTTTTGGGGCGACCCCTCAAATACTGGAATATTGCTATCATGTTCCCCCTAATTCTTCTTTTCTTTGGAGTAGCCAAACCCAAATCATGCAACCGTTCTTCCTATGTTTTAGTCTCCAGGCCTTTTGATCGTCTTAGTTGCTCTTCTTTGCACTTTTTCCAAGTCTCAACATATTTTGTCAGCGTTTGTTGCAGCACACATAGTCAGACAGGGTTCAAAATGTCTTTATATACGTAATAACGCATAAGGCGTACAATACCCTTGTAGGGTTTTTTCCAGAAGGGGAAATAGCCAGTACGAACACAGCACAAAATGGAAGCACAAAATGGAGGAGGGAAAATGGAGGAGGGAGAAGATAGTGCCCTCAAACGTATATACAGAACACTTAAGCCACGCCCAGGCTCCAAACTGTCTCTTATGGCCCCATACCAGGGGTGAAATCCAGCAGGTTCTGACAGGTTCTGGAGAACCGGTAGCGGAAGTTTTGAGTAGTTCAGAGAACGAGTAGCGGAAATTTTGAGTAGTTTGCAGAACTGGCAAATGCCACCTCTGGCTGGCCCCAGAGTGGGATGGGAATGGAGACTTTGCAATATCCTTCCCCTGGAGTGGGGAGGGAAGGGGGATTTTGCAGTATCCTTCCCCTGGAGTAGGGCAGGAGTGGAGATTTTGCAGTATTTTTCCTTCAAGAGTAGGGAGGAAATGGAGATTTTACAATATCCTCCCCCCAGGAGTGGGGAGGGAATGGAGATTTTGCAGTATCCTTCCCCTGCCATGCCCACCAAGCCACACCACACCATGCCCACCAAGCCACACCCAAAAGAACCAGTAGTAAAAAAAATTGAATTTCACCACTGCCCCATTCAACAAATACTATGTTTCAGTTACCAAACAATCCTCATTGACTTCCCTGTTGCTATGCCCTATACCAATCTTAATATTCATACTCTGACTTATTTTTTGTAGTACGGCGACCAAAATTGGTTGTAATAACCATGTTGTGTGCCTTTTTGCATTCGATCACTTGTAGCAGAGTAGTTTTGCAAACAAAGTTTGTTTGTTTGTTTTCCTGTAAACTTTCAGGATACATGTGCAGCCCCGTGGTACTGGATAAAGACGGCGTGAGTGCAGCCGTCATAACCGCAGAGATGGCTAGTTTTCTGGCCACGAAGAACGTGACTCTGTCTCAGCAGCTGAAAAACATTTACACGGAGTGAGTATAATTTAATGAAACAACGAGTGCTTTTTTTTTTTACATTTAAGGTACAGGATAGTCCTCGACTTACAGCAATTCATGCGGTGACCATTTGTAGTTACAACGGCACTGAAAAAAGGAACTTATGACCATTTTCCACACTTATGACGATTGCAGCATTCCCAAAAGTCACGTGATCAAAATTTAGATACCCTAGCAACTGACTCGTGTTTATGACGGTTGCGGGATCACACAATCCCCCTTTTGCGACCTTCTGACAGGCAAACTCGATGGGGAAGCCAGATTCACTTAATGTTGTGGTCCGCCAGCAGCGGAGTCGGACAGTGAGGAGGCTGGGGAGGAACATGGACCAGTCCTGGAGTCTGGGGAAGGCTCGGACGAGGGCTCTGCATCGGAGGCAGAGATGGGGCCAGGGCCATCTGGGAGTTATGCGCGGACTCCAGAGCATCCAGAATCGGACATCAGAGAAGCAGAGGAACAGGAGGAGCCTGTTCCTAGTGCGCGCATGCACAGAGCTGCCACAAGGTACGAACAGTTAAAACAAAAGGGACGACTCAGAAGTAAGGCCTGGAGATGATTGGCCCCACCCATAAGGCTTAAAAAAGGAGCAAAGGCACGTGGACCCTTTGCAGGAAGGCAACATTGTTAATTCTGTTCCCAGTCAGCATCTCTGTTTGATTCTGGACTCCGTGTGGCTTTGCCAAGTAACTCTTTGGCAGAGTGTCAAGGGAGATAAAGGTTGGTGATTATCCCGAAGGGCTTTTTGCAGCTAATTGGGACTCAGCTGTGAATGAACGTAATTCACAACTGTTGCAATAAAAGAGGTCTTTTGGACTACTTGTGTGTTTTAATGACTCAGGACAACACTTAACAACCGTGTGACTAATTTAAGAACGGCAGCGATTTACTTAACATCTGCGGCATGGGAGGTCGTAAAATGGGGCAAAACCCACTTAACAAATGTCCCACTCAGCAACCGAAATTTTGGACTTACTTATGGTCATACGTCGAGGGCTATCTGTGTACACATTAGCCATATATGTGTATGTTTATATGTTTGGGCTGCAACATGAAGGCCACGGGTGATTCAAAGTTTTTCCTGCTTTGTCTTTTTATATAGATACGGTTATCATATCACCAAGTCTTCCTATTTTATCTGTCACGATCAGAAGATCATCACGGCTCTGTTCGAGAAGCTTAGGAATTACGAGGGGAAAAATACCTACCCCAAAACCTGTGGGAAATTTGCAGTCTCTGGAGTCAGAGATCTGACGACCGGCTACGACAGTAACCAGGATGATAAAAAAGCAGTAAGTAGCTGGCCAGGTTTTCCACTGTGAAATCTTGGGGTTTATTATTTTTTTTTTCACTGCACATTCATTCTTTCTCTCCTTATCTCGAAGGTACTTTTTCAAAAGGCAATTTGGGATTTATTTGTTTTGCATGAGCTTGGTATAAAAAGAAACAAAAATAAATTACCATATTCTTCAGACTATAAGACATACCGGAGTATAAGGCAAAAAACGGGCCCGTTTTTTGTGAAAACGGGATGCGCAGAGAGTTTGGGAGGGTTACAGGCCCATTTTTGCCCTCCCTAGACCCCAGGAACACTCTCCAGGCCTCCCAAACCCTCTGTTGTGACCTAGGCTTCCTGAGTCATTAAAACACACAAGTAGTCCCAAAAACCTCTTTTATTGCAACAGCTATGAATTATGTTCGTTCACAGCTGAGTCCCAATTAGTTGCAAAAAGTCCTTTGGGAGAAGTTCTTCGGGATAATCACCAACCCTTATCTCCCTTGACACTCTGCCAAAGGCCTACTTGGCAAAGCCACACGGAGTCCAGAATCAAACAGAGATGCCGACTAGGAACAGAATTAACGATGTTGCTTTCCTGCAAAGGGCCCATGTGCCTTTACTCCTCTTTTAAGCCTTATGGGAGGGGCCAATCATCTCCAGGCCTTTCCCCCGAATTGTCCCTTTTGTTTTAACCGATTAGCAGTCGGTTGAAGATAGTGACCAGGGGTGCTATTCAGCAGGTTCTGACAGGTTCTGGAGAACCAGTAGCAGAAATTTTGAGTAGTTCGGAGAACCAGCAAATACCACCTCTGGCTGGCCCCAGAGTGGGGTGGGAATGGAGATTTTACAATATCCTTCCCCCAGGAGTGGGGAGGGAATGGGGATTTTGCAGTAACCTTCCCCAGGAGTGGGGAGGGAATGGGGATTTTGCAGTATCCTTCCCCCAGGAGTGGGGTGGCAATGGAGATTTTGCAATAACCTTCCCCAGGAGTGGGGAGGGAATGGGGTTTTTGCAGTATCCTTCCCCCAGGAGTGGGGTGGCAATGGAGATTTTGCAATAACCTTCCCCAGGAGTGGGGAGGGAATGGGGATTTTGCAGTATCCTTCCCCCAGGAGTGGGGTGGGAATGGAGATTTTGCGGTATCCTTCCCCCATTAGTGGGGAGGAAATGGAGATTTTGCAGTATCCTTCCCTTGCCCCGCCCACCAAGCCACACCACACCCACAGAACCGGTAGTAAAAAAAAATTGAATTCCACCACTGATCACGACTGTAGGGAGGTCCTATGAAGGCACCTGTGTCTACAAATTCTTTTCTGGAATCTTCTTACGATAACATCGGAGGCCGCCTCCTCCTATGTCACGCCTCTTCTTTTTTCCTCAGCGGGTCACGTCTGACTTGTCCCGTGGTTTTCACACGTGACCATGTCACAGGCTCTGGTGAAATAGGTTTCTTTTGATTTTTCTGCTCTTAGGTACTCCCCACGAGTAAAAGCAGCCAAATGATAACGTTTACGTTCAGTAACGGAGGTGTGGCTACTATGAGAACCAGCGGGACCGAACCCAAAATCAAATATTATGCCGAACTTTGTGCACCTCCCGGAAACAGGTATAGTTCAGACTTTCCCACCCTCCCCCCCCAAAAAAATAAGAAATAACTGATTAAAATTTGCATTTTCCTAACTCCGTGAAATTGGACTTTGGTTATCCGAAGTATAAGTAATCCTTGACTTACGATCACAACGGAGCCCAAAATGTCTGTTGTTAGGTGAGATGTTTATTAAGTGAATTTTGCCCCATTTTCTTGCCACCGGTGGTAAGTTAATAATAACCCGGTTGCAGGGGTGAAATCCAAAAAGTTCTGACAGGTTCTGGAGAACCGGTAGCGGAAATTTTGAGCAGTTCGGAGAACCGGCAAATACCACCTCTGGCTGGCCCCAGAGTGGGGTGGGAATGGAGATTTTGCAATAACCTTCCCCCCAGGAGTGAGGGGGGAATGGGGATTTTGCAGTATCCTTTCCCTGCCACGCCCACCAAGCCACACCACGCCCACCAAGCCACGCCTACAGAACCGGTAGTAAAAAAAAAATTTGGATTTCATCACTGCCCGGCGGTTAAGTGAATCTAGCTTTTCGATTAATTTTGCCGGTCCGAAGTTCGCAAAAAGAGGATCATAAATATGAGCGCGATGGCCAAGCCTCTTGAGTTTTGATCCCATGCTCGCGGAGAGGCTACCAGTGTGAAAAATGATCATAAGTCACTTTTTCCAAAGTGTAACTTTGAACTGACACCAAATGAAATCAATGAAATCCCAGAATGCAAATTCCGATATCTTATTCATTACGACTTGTGTTTCAAATGAAATACCTACCTTAAAAATGAATACATACAAATAACAAAACACAAATACAATGCATGCATATATGTGATTCAGTCTTTGATTTATTTAGCTACTCGGGTCACCTGAATGAGTAGGGTTGGGGGGGCTAACGATAAAATAGATTTAATCTGGCACCGCCAAAGAAAAGTTATGCTAGGAGAGTCATCCGATAGGCTTTAGATCTAACAGCCCTAAAACACACTGCTGCCATTCCTCACAAGGAGTTAAAAATCTCTCTGCATTGGAGAGCCTCTATAAAGCAAAGCTGAAATCTTACTACACCTTGTCTCTTTTTAGTGATTTTGAAAAGCTGAAGCAAGAACTGGATGAACTAACCGGCGCTCTTGAAAAATATTTCTTTGAGCCGGAGAAGAACAAGCTGCAACCCAAACCAGAGTGATGACATCCGCACTTCTTTTCATCTGTGCATTCTTCGATAAAATACAGAAAGCGGAGGGGGGAAAAAAGGAAATTTAATTTCTTTACAGAATGACATAGCATAACTTTATTGTCACTTCAAATGTACACTAATCGGCAGACATTAAAATGGAATTTTGTTGCATCCAGCTCTCTAAAGGGTCAACACCTCCAATATATGCTACATAAATATAACAAAATAAATAAATACAAATTATGCACATACCCACATATATTTCTATCAGGGGGGCTTTCTATCAGGTTCGCCTGATACGCCAGTTGCGGCCCTTTCTAGATCAGGACTCCCTACGCACAGTCACTCAGGCACTCGTCACGTCTCGTTTGGACTACTGCAATGCTCTCTACATGGGGCTCCCCTTGGGGTGCACCCAGAGGCTCCAACTGGTACAGAATGCGGCCGCGCGGGGGATTATGGGAGCGACGGGGCGCTCCCACATGACACCTCTCCTGCATGAGCTGCATTGGTTGCCGGTGGACTTCCGGGTGTGCTTCAAGGTGTTGTAATCACCTTTAAAGCGCTCCATGGCTTAGGACCAGGGTACTTACGGGACCGCCTTCTGCCACCAATTGCCTCCCACCGGCCGGCTCGCTCCCACAGAGAGGGCCTCCTTAGGGTGCCGTCAGCCAGACAATGCCGGCTGGCGACCCCCAGGGGGAGAGCCTTCTCTGTGGTAGCCCCCACCCTCTGGAATGATCTCCCTCCAGAACTGAGAAGGATTGCCAACCTCTGGACTTTTCGTCAGGCTTTGAAGACTCATCTTTTCCAACTTGCCGGTCTAGCCTGATCCTTTCTAATTTTAAAATTTTTTAGAGTTTTTAGATTTGATCTATTTTAATACCTATTGTTTTTAAATTTCTCAGCCAAATTTTATATTTGTTTTTAGAATCATTTTAACTTTTTATGTATTGGTTTTTACTCAGCTGTTCACTGCCCTGAGTCTGTAAGGAGAAGGGCGGTATATAAGTCTAATAAATAAATAAATAAATAAATATTATGACAGAGAAACAGCACAATCTAGTTCGGATGTATACATATAAATGGTGAGAAAAACAATTCTTGCTAGTTTACAAGACGGATGGCATAGGGAACAAAGCTGTTATAAAATCTGGTAATCCTGCTAGAAATACTTCGAAATCTCCTGCTGGAGGGGAGCAACAGAAACAGACCGTGGAGTGGGTGTGTGGGGTCTCTAACAATGCTTTGAGCTCTAATCACACGGCATTTATAAGCAGTATCCCAAATAACGGGAAGCGAGCTTCCTAGAATCTTCTCCACTGTCCTCACCACTCTCTGTACGGACTTTCTATCTGAGGCACTGCGGCCACCAAACCGAACAGTGATGCAGTTTGTTAAGACGTTCTGCATCGTGCCTCTGTAAAAAATGGCCGGGACAGAAGGAGAAATATGTGTTCTCATCAAGACGCAGGAAATGCAGACGCTGGTTTGCATGCTTCACTAAGGATGACGTGTGGAGAGAGCAGTTCAGATTGTTAGTTATCTGCACCTCCGGATACTTAATATTGTTGTCCACCTCCACAGCTGCATCCTTGATACTCAGTGGAGTATGACTATACCAGCTGTTTCTAATATCTAAAATAACTGGCTGAGTGAGTGATTTACATGGTAAGGAAATCTTCCCTGGGTAAATTGTCAGACAATTTGAAAGTGATTTTTCTTCTAATAAACCAATTGTAAACCTATCAATGATTTTAAGACAAAAAGTGAAGTTTCTGTTGTATAAATAGCACTAGCAACAGCACATAGATTTATATATAGTGCTCCATAGTGTTTTACAGCATACTTAACGGGGTGGCTTACGGAGTCAGCATCTTTCCCCCAACAATCTGGGTCCTTATTTTACTGACCTTGGAAGGCTGAATCAACCTGGAGTCGGTCAGGATTGAATCCCAGGTTGTGGGCAAAGTTTGCCTACAATGCTGCAATATTAATTTAACACGGGCAGTGATTCCCTTAACGGTGGCAAGAAAGGTGATTCAATGGGGTGAAACTTGCTTAACCAATGACTCAATTGGGCTCAATTGTGGTTGTACGTCGAAGGCTATCTGTACTGGGCTTCTCATGCAAAGTTTGCTTACCATTGTGAGAAGAGATTTGTATGAGTAGAGGAACCGGGGGTTGCGATCCAACAGAAGTTTGTGCGTTGTCCTTATCTTCCATAGCTGTTGTGGCCTGCTGGCCGCCAGCCCCTCCAGCAGCCCAATAGGAGGAATCCGCATCAAGGCAACTTGAGGAGAGAGAGAGACAGAGGTGGAGCTTGGGCCGTCCGTCAGCCCTCAGATGGAGAGTCAACAGGTCCCAGGTCTGGAGGTGGCTGATGAGGAAGAAGAGGAATAGCTGGGTCCAGTGCCTGCTTTGTTGATATGCAGAAGGGAGAGGAGAGGAGAGCAGTGGAAACCTATTGGCCGGTCCTTGGGACAGAAGAATCACTGCTGCTAGCGAAGCCCCACCCTAGCTCGGGATAAAAGGCAGAAGACGGAGATGAATAGATGTGGCAGACAACAATTCATCTCCCTGCCAGACGGACTTGTTAGCCTGCGTTGAGAGAGAAACTTTTTGCCGGCGCTGCTGGCGCTTCTAATAAAGGAATCGTCGATTGATTTCAGAGGGAAATCAGAGCGGGAAGCTGGATCAGAACAGTAGCAGGCACAACATGTATTCAAAAGGACCAATTGTCGACTCACCCAAATAGGCCGCAGCAGATGGCAGCCGGTTGAGTGATCTCCAAGCTAGGCAGGGTCAGGTTTCCACCACGAATCTAGCAAGCATTCCCAAAGGAAGGAAACGCAAATCCACTTCCTTACCGTTGCCAAGAACACAGCGTAGATCGTCAAGTCACAGATTTGTCAGCCCAACTGGAGCTGAGGAGACCATTTGTCTCTGGATATCGCCCAGCCTGTCCTCAAGTTACCTTAGATCAGTGTTTGGCTTAACCCAGTGGTGGGTTTCAATTTTTTTTACTACCGGTTCTGTGGGGGTGGCTTGGTGGGCGTGGCAGGGTCGTAAAATGGGGCAAAAGTCACGCAACCACTCTTGTTTAGCAACAGAAATTTTGAGCTCACTTGTGGTCATAAGTTGAGGACTATCTGAAGTCATGTAAAGTGCAATGGTCTGAACATTCAATAAAATGTAGGTCTTGCACCCCATAGAAGAAGAACTGGAGATAGAGGATAGATAGATAGATAGATAGATAGATAGATAGATAGATAGATAGATAGATAGATGGATGGATGGATGGATGGATGGATGGATGGATGGATGGATGGATGGATGGATGGAGATGGATAGATGATAGATGACAGATAAGTAGATAGATGATAGATAGATAGATAGATAGATAGATAGATAGATAGATAGATAGATAGATAGATAGATAGATAGATGATGGATGAAGAAAGATGATAGAGATGGATAAATGATAGATGATAGATGGATGGATGGATGGATGGATGGATGGATGGATGGATGGATGGATGGATGGATGGATGGATGGAGATGGATAGATGATAGATGACAGATAAGTAGATAGATGATGGATAGATGGATAGATAGATAGATAGATAGATAGATAGATAGATAGATAGATAGATGATGGATGGATGAAGAAAGATGATAGAGATGGATAGATGATAGATAGATAGATAGATAGATAGATAGATAGATAGATAGATAGATAGATAGATAGATAGATAGATAGATAGATAGATGATAGATAGATAGATGATGGATGGATGAAAAAAGATGATAGAGATGGATAGATGATAGATAGATAGATAGATAGATAGATAGATAGATAGATAGATAGATAGATAGATAGATAGATAGATAGATAGATAGATAGACAGACAGATAGATGATGGATGGATGAAGAAAGATGATAGAGATGGATAGATGATAGATAGATAGATAGATAGATAGATAGATAGATAGATAGATAGATAGATAGATAGATAGATAGATAGATAGATGATGGATGGATGAAGAAAGTTGATAGAGATGGATAGATGATAGATAGATAGATAGATAGATAGATAGATAGATAGATAGATAGATAGATAGATAGATAGATAGATAGATAGATAGATAGATAGATAGATAGATAGATAGATGATGGATGGACAGATAGATAGCCTGATGATTTCTGATCAGGATGAAGCTCATTTTGTACTGGTACTTGATGGGCAATGCAACTGGTTTTTAGAAACTCATTTATTCATGCTGGAAAGACCATTGTGGTTTTTCTTAAAATTTATCTACTTGTATAGATGAAGCTTCTTTACAGTTGCTTCAAACGGCGGTTTCTTTAATCGATCACAGGCAAAACGATTAAACCTTTTCTCGTATTTAGACTGTTTGAGGTGTCTTGGATATTTCTTTTGTGATACCGATGAGACTAGTGTGTTCGTGAAGCGTGGAAGGAGGCCGGGTGTCTTATTTTCAGCTGGTTGTGCAGCTAGTGCAAAGAGATGACTCACTGTGATTCAGGAAGCATGGGGACTAAGAGGGACGAAGCAGAAGTGAAAGTTTTAAATAAAGCTCTGAAACGAAAAACCAGTTCCGGAATATGTTGAAATCAGTAATGCAATTCTGCTTACTTTGTCCTATTCTTTGAGTTCTCAATATTTGAAATATCTGAAATGAGGAAAGGGAAAGGAAGGAAGGGACAGACAGACAGACAGATAAACATATACTTGGATGGGTGGGTGGATGGGTGGATGGATGAATAGAAGATAGATAGATAGATAGATAGATAGATAGATAGATGGAGGGAGGGAGGGAGGGAGGGAGGGAGGGAGGGAGGGAGGGAGGGAGGGAGGGATGATAGGATAGAGATAATAACGGATGGATGAATGGATGGATAGATAGATAACAGTAGATAGAAGATAGATAGATGGATGGATGGATGGATGGATAAATAGATAGATACAGTAGATAGATAGAAGATAGATAGATAGAGATAGATAGATAGATAGATAGGATAGAGATAATAACATGGATGGGTGGATAGATGAGAGAGATAGAGAGATAATGGGTGATGGATAGAGGATAGATAGATGATAGGTGATACATAGATACATTGATTGGATGGATGGATACATAGATACAGTAGATAGATAGATACAGTAGATAGATAGAGATAGATAGATAGATAGATAGATAGATAGATAGATAGATAGATAGATAGATAGATAGATAGATAGATGATAGAGAGAATAACATGGATGGATGGATAGATGAGAGAAATAGAGAGATAATGGATGATGGATAGAGGACAGAGGATAGATAGATGATACATGATACATGGATGGATGGATGGATGGATGGATGGAGAGAGGATAGAGAGAATAATGGATGGATGGATGAGAGAGGGATGGATGAATGAATGGATGGATGGATGGCTAGATAGATGATTAGATAGAGAGAGAGAGAGAGAGAGAGAGAGAGAGAGAGATTGACTGACTTGACTTTGATCCATCACTAAATGAATGGTTGTAAGTTGAAGACTATCTGGATACCTTTGCTAAAATACTTTTATGAAAATTCATACCACAATGCATGCTTGCACGTCTTTAAACTGCCACAGGACACACTGTGCCGTTGCCCCAAAGCCACAATGCCACCTTAGAATTTCTGGAAAGTGTCATGAGTTGTGCACCCCCTCAAGTCACTCATAGAAGCGGATGAACCGTCTCCTCTGTGAAAGCCATCGTCCCCCGCCCGCGATGTCCCTCCCACCCGCTATCGGATCTCTCCCTTGCTCTTTTCTAGAAATTAGTGCTGCCCTTATACTCTTGCAAAGTTCAGGATCTGTATACACCGAGAGCTTTTACAATATAAAAATAGACCTGAGAAAACAAACACGTCATAAGAAAAGAATCTGTCCTGATTCAAAGTCCCTGAAGCCAACGGAAAAGTTTCCATTTGTTTTTAAGCAGACTTCGAATCTGACGACAATTAGGCAGTGGGTAGGAACGAGCCAGGCAGAGTCTCTCTCCCTCTCTCACTCCCTCTCCTATTATATCTGTCTGTCTGTCATCTTTCTTTACACACGCACACACACACACACACACACACCGGTTATCATATCTATCTATATCATCTTCATCATCTATCTCTATTAGCTATCATCTTTCTGTCTGTCTGTCATATCTGTCTACAGTATCTATCTATCTATCTATCTATCTATCTATCTATCTATCTATCTATCTATCTATCTATCTATCTATTCTATCTCTATCATCTTTCTCCATCTATCTACAGTATCTATCTATCTATCATTTTTCTTCATCTATCATCTTTCATCTATCTACAGTATCTATTTCTATCTATCTATCTATCTATCTATCTATCTATCTATCTATCTATCTATCTATCTATCATCTATCTATCTATCTATCATCTATCATCTATCTATCTATCTATTCTATCTCTATCATCTTTCTCCATCTATCTACAGTATCTATCTATCTATCATTTTTCTTCATCTATCATCTTTCATCTATCTACAGTATCTATTTCTATCTATCTATCTATCTATCTATCTATCTATCTATCTATCTATCTATCTATCTATCTATCTTTCTATCTATCTATCTATCTATCTATCTATCTATCTATCTATCTATCTATCTATCTATCTATCTATCTAATCTATCATCTTTCTTCATCTATCTACAGTATCTATCTATCATTTTTCTTCATCTATCATATTTCATCTGTCTACAGTATCTATCTATCTATCTATCTATCTATCTATCTATCTATCTATCTATCTATCTATCTATCTATCTATCTATCATCTATTTATCTATCTATCTAATCTATCTCTATCATCTTTCTTCACCTATCTACAGTATCTATCTATCATTTTTCTTCATCTATCATCTTTCATCTATCTACAGTATCTATCTATCTATCTATCTATCTATCTATCTATCTATCTATCTATCTATCTATCTATCTATCTATCTATCATCTATCATCTATCTATATCATCTTTCTTCATCTATCTCTTCATCAGTCTATCATCTATCTATCTTATCATCTTTCTTCATCCATCTATCAATCCCTCCATCCCTCCATCCCTCCATCTATCTGTCTGTCTGTCTTATTCTTTCTTCCTCCTGTTCTATCCCATCCCATCCCATCCCATTCCATCCCATCCCATCCCATCCCTGTTCTGTTTTATTCCATCCCATCCCATCTCTGTTCTGTTCTGTTATTCATTCTATTATTCTATTCTGTTCTGTTGTGGTCTGTTCCATATTCTATTATGTTCCATTCCGTTCCGTTCTGTTCCATTCTATTCTTATCCAATCCAATCCAATCCCTCCCCTCCCCTTCTGTAAGGCCAGAACTCCTCCTGCTTCAGCCGGCCTGTGTGTAAAGAGCAAGAGTCCCTTTGCAGCCAATGTGGAGAAGGAGGAGGCCTTTCCTCCTCTGGGGTGGCATCTAAAGATCCCTTCTCCCGTATCACCAGCTGGCTGAGGACTCCCTTGACTGCCCTTCCTCCGGCTTCACATCAGCCCCAAGGGCACTTTAAGCAAAAAATAGATCTCGCCTTTTACTTCCCAGGAACCTGTCACCGCTGAGAAGGAAAATTACTACAGGTACTCCTCGACTTACAACCGTCCACTTAGGGACCGTTCAAAGTTTTTCACTCTTACGACCGTTGCAGTATCACCACGGTCATTCGGATGCTGGGCGAACCGACTCACATTTACGACGGTCGCAGCGTCCCAGGGTTAGGTGATCCACTTTTTGAGACCTTCTGATCAGCAAAGTCCAGGGGGGAAAAGCCAGATTCACTTAAACGACCGCGTGACTCGTTCAACGACGGTGGTGATTCCCTCAACAAAACGTGGCGGGAAAAGTCACGAAACGGGGCAAAGCTCACTTAGCTGATGTCTCGCTTAGCAACAGAAATGTGAGGCTCCGTTGTGGTTGTAAGTCGAGGACTACCTGTCCCTTTGTGTAATGGGTTCTGGAAAGAAAATACAGGTAAGTCCTCGACTTTCCACCACAGTGGAGGCCAACGTTTCTGTGGCTGAGACATTTTTTATCCAGTGAGTCTTGCCCCGCTTTACGACCATTCTTGCCACAGTTGTTAAGTGAATTTTGATCGCCTGACCTTGGAGATATTGCAATGATCCTAAGTGTGGGAAAAGGCTGTAAGTCCTTTTTTTCGGTGCCGCTGTAACATCGTACGGTCACTAAGTGAACTGTCGTAATTCGAGGACTACTTGTAAAAACTTGTGTCATTCCCTCCCACTATCGACCCCCCCCCTCAATCCCCATCACTGTCATTTCTAGTTTATATGCAGCAACAAAGGAGGCCTAGTAATTCCTCACGTTCTTCCTCCTCCTCCTCCTCCTCCTCCTTCCTCTTTTTCCTCCTCTTCCTCTGCCTCTCCCTGTTCTTCTCCTCCCTTCTAACACTGATGATGTGACTGATGATGGTCACGAAACGTCTGCCAAAAACGTCTGCTGGTCACCGAATCTAGTCAGTTTCTCACACTCTCAAGTTCTCTGTTAAGCCTACTGGGAAAATTTCCCGGATCAAAACAGCAGCTGAGTAGACAGCCCGGAGGTCATGTTCCCCTCCAAAT
>CM075965.1:83399794-83522294 GCA_038048745.1 Coluber constrictor foxii | reverse complement strand
CTCCAGGGGAAGGATACTGCAAAATCTCCATTCCCACTCCACTCCAGGGGAAGGATACTGCAAAATCCCCATTCTCACTCCACTCCAGGGGAAGGATACTGCAAAATACCCATTCCCTCCCCACTCCAGGGGAAGGATACTGCAAAATCTCCATTCCCACTCCACTCCAGGGGAAGGATACTGCAAAATGCCCATTCCCACCCCACTCCGGGGGAAGGATACTGCAAAATCTCCATTCCCACTCCATTCTGGGGCCAGCCAGAGGTGTTATTTGCCGGTTCTCCGAAGTACTCAAAATTTCCACTGCCGGTTCTCCAGAACCTGTCAGAACCTGCTGGATTTCACCCCTGGATTATGGGGATTAACATAAATAGCATTGCATAAACAAAATGAAAAATTGAAGGAGGGCTGTTTAGTGTCATTATTGGCCCGAAGCTTGGAACGGATAGGAGTGATTACATCAGCTGCTAATAATTTTTTGTTTCTGTTTTAGAATTTCAAGACTGGCCAACCGATCGAGTTGAGATACCACCTTTCCGGGGGTTTTTTTGAAAAATGGAACCTTTGTCATTCAGCGTGAAAAATCCAGAGGCCTCCAATGATGGTTCGATTGATTTCCGCCTTCAGCTGATTGGTTCCTTGCCGGTCCATTCTTTAACCACGATGCCCATGCTTCCATGGATCGTAGCCCAGATCCGACAGCTCAGCATTCAGCCGTCGAAGGAAGACCTTGATGGTAGCCGAATTCGGATCTACGTCTCACCCGCCAGGATACGGTGTGAAGCGGACTCAGGGAAAAACCAGCAGTGGGATCCTCTGATTTGTTCCAGCCTCTTTGAGTGTCGGCCTCAAGATGTCCACAAACTGATTCACAACAGCCACGATCCCAGTTACTTCGCCTGCCTGATCAGAAACGTTGCCCCACATCAGCCGAGTATCTGCTATGTTTTCAAAGCTGACGATCAAACCAAGGTCAGTGAGTATTTTGGGGTTGGAGTAAAGCTAGAGGAGGTGACCGATGGGGCGGTGGTGAAATCCGAATTTTTTTACTACCGGTTCTGTGGGCGTGGCTTGGTGGGCGTGGTGTGGCTTGGTAGGCGTGGCTTGATGGGCACGGCAGGGGAAGGATACTGCAAAATCTCCATTCCCACCCCACTCTGGGACCAGCCAGAGGTCGTATTTGCCGGTTCTCCAAACTATTCAAAATTTCCGCTACCGGTTCTCCGAACTGCTCAAAATTTCCGCTACCGGTTCTCCAGAACCTGTCAGAACCTGCTGGATTTCACCCCTGTGATGGGGTTTAGCAAACTAGGGCAACTTTTAAGACCTGTGAAATTCCAACTTCCAGAATTCCCCAGCCACAGATATTAAACTTGCCCCTAGCCTAGACGATATTCCCCAAAAGACAAAAGTTAAGTCAGTCATTTTGTAAGGTCTTCTCCATCTGTACGGGTAGTCCTCGATTTACAGAAGTTCATTTAGTGACGGTTCAAAGTAGCAACGAGAAAAAAAGTGACTTACGACTGCTTTTCATACGTACAACATTGTGGCGTCCCCACTTTAACTAACGTCTACCTTTACTCTGGTATAGGAAGACTCTGTGTGTGTGTTCGTGTGGTGCAGGTATTTATGTATGTATTTCATCATCTTTTAACGACCCCACAATCCCTTGCGGGGTGGAGTCTGGGCAACTGAATGGAGCTGAGTGTTTATTGGCCAGATGCCCTTCCTGTTGCCGATGAGGAGTTTTGTTCTCTCATTGTGCCCAGAGAGAGAAATATCTGTCTCTACCTAGGATTGAACTCACAGCCTCCTGATTGTGAGGTGAGAACCCACCACACCACTCAGGTATATATGCATGTATATAGCAGGTATATATGTGTGTTATGTATGTGTTTGAGTAGATACACACTTTCTCTTGAGAGCAGGAAACAGAATTTCATTTTTAACGTCGGCCAGTGTGCTCAGAGTAAAAAATGTAAAGGACTTACCTTACCTTACCTTATCATCTATGGCCAGACTGGTCAGTTCAAAACTGCATCGATTACAGGTTGTCCTCGGCTTACAACGGTTCAGTTTAGTGACCATTCAAAGTTACAACGGCACTAAAACGTGACCTATGACTATTTTTCACATTTCACACAGCATCCTCGCAGTCAGGTGATCAACTTCCGATGAAAGTCAACGACACTACTGAAAACAGTGACGTATGACCATTTTTTTCACACTTACGACCCTTGTGGCATCCCCGTGGTCACGCGATCAAAATTCAGAAGCTTGGCAACCGATTCATATTTATGACAGGTGCAGTGTCCCCACGGAGGGGGGGGGAGGGGGGTCATGTGATCACCGTTTTCGACTCTTCTGACAAGTTTAAGTCAGTGGAGAAACCAGATTTACTTAATAACCGGATTACTAATTTAACAATGGTGATTCACTTAACGATGCTGGCCAGAAAGGTCGTAAAATGGAGCAACACAATGACTCACTTGGCAACAGAAATTCTGGGCTCAGTTGTGGCCGTAAGCTGAGTCTACCTGCCTACAACCAAGATGTGATGAGATGTTGTTTGGATTCCTAGGAGGGAAGGATTGCACTCCCGAGGAGCAAGAGACAACTCAAGTTTGAATAGCTTGTGTGAGAGAAAGAGGGTGAGGGCAGCTCCTCCTTAATAGTTCCCATAGTATACGCTTTAGTTTGGCAAGATTCGGTCTATAGGAGAGGTGGTAATCAGCCGGTTCGGGCTGGTTCGGGCGAACCTGTAGCGTTGACATTCAGTTGGCTTCGCCCCTGCTCTATCCTGTCCTTTATTTCCTGCTTTGTAGCTCATCTCAATCCCGCGGCACAGCTGATTTCCCCCCCTCCCTCGCTGTTCTACTTACCGTTGCTGACTTTTTTTTTTTAATTTGCTTTATATGCCGCCCTTCTCCGGAGACTCAGGGCGGCTTACAATGCATTAAGCAACAGCCTTCATACTTATTGCCCCCACAAACTGGGTCCTCATTTTACATACCTTAGAAAGGATGGAAGGTTGAGTCGACCTTGAGCCTTGGTGAGATTTGAACTTACAGTAATTGCAGACAGCTGGTGTTAATCACAATGCTTTAGTCTGCTGAGCCACCAGGCCCAGTGACTTGGAAGGTAAGCAGCTGAGATTCTAAATGCTCCATTTTCTTCATCTATCATCTTTCATCTATCTACGTGTTAGGGGTACGTTCGCGCTCACCACACCAGTTGTTAAACTGGCAGCTTCCCTCCACTGGTCTATAGGTGTGAAATCATAAGAAGATCTATTTAGAAGAATCACAGCATGTCTTTGTCGGTTTATGATTCCTGAAACTATATATATATTTATTGGCCCAAAGGCAGGGGTGAAATCCAGCAGGTTCTGCCAGGTTCTGGAGATCCGGTAGCGGAAATTTTGAGTAGTTTGAAATTTTGAGTAATTGGCCCAAAGCACCTTTGTGCCAACTATGATCAAGATGACTGAGAATCTCCATTTGGTAAGTTGAACAATGCGTCTAAAATTAGTAAATTAGTCAAATTGGTAAACTGATACAGATTTAAAAAAAACAACTCTAACTTTCTCCTGTACCATACTGTAATTTGAGAGGTAGCATCTGTTCCTGATTCGCGATCTGAACTGCGATAATTGCTCTACATCCTGAAGGCGTGTAACATGTAAACGTGTTAATGTATCACAGCTTTCCAAATTAATAATCGCAATTGAATGAAGGGCTTCCTGGTAGACATGAGTGCTATAATTCCCATAGAAAGGAAATGACTGATAAATTAATTTTAGATGGGCAATGGATGTGGTTTTCTTGGTATGCTACTATTGACTACCAAAATTGGTATTTTAGTTCTTTTTAGCGTAGCCGGAGACAATTTTCTTTCGTGGAAATTTTAGGATATTTTTGTTTGTGCTTTGCTTTTCACAATATCCCAAATATCAGAGTCCAGAGCTGTTGTGGCCCGTCAACGGCCTGGGCAGTTAGTAGCTGATTCCGACACCGAGGAGGCTGGTGTGGTGCTGCACCAGCAGCCTGTGCAGCTGGCACTCAAGTTGGACAATGAGGAGGCTGGAGAAGATGTGGTGCCAGAGGCGGGGATTCAGCCAGGGCCTTCAGAACCTCCAGAAGCTCCCTTAAGTGAAGAGGAAGAAGAGGAGGATCCTCTTCTTGATGCACGGGCATGCAGAGCTGCCAAAAGGCAGGAGTGGCTCCTCAGGAGGAGGTCTCCTCGAGAGTAAGGCTTGGGGCTGATTGGCCACTCCCTTAGCCTATTTAAGGAAGGATGACGACTGAGGCAATTTGCAGGGAACAACCTCGTTTACTCTCCTTCGCGTCTTGATCTTAGTTCTCTGCAAATTGCTTCTTGGCTTTCTGCCAGCCATAGTAAGATTACGATTATTTATTCTTTGGTTTCTTGTAGGCTGTTAAGGAAGTTAATTAACAGCCTTTGTTTGTAAAAGACTGATTTAATTTAGTAAACTAAGGTTTGTACAGACTTTGTGTATGCTGCGTTCTTTGGGGTCCGTAGCTGGGGCAGAACAAGAGCCTACAAACACTCTATGAAATCTAATCCCTTGGATCTATGCTTTAGAGCAGGGTTCATCAAATTTTTAAAATGGGGGGCCAATTCACTTTCCCTCACACTGTTGGGGGGCTGGACTGGCTGGATGGGCGTGGCTAGGTGGTCAAGATAAGTCCTAGGCTCAGCCAAAGGGTGGGGGCGGGCCGGTAGTGGCGGTGGTAGGAGGCTCCTCCCACCTGCCCGGACACTTCTGTGCATGCGCAGAACCATCACGCGCACGCACGCAAGCACGCATCCACAAGCAAACCGGTATTAACGGGTTTTGAAACCGACCCCTGGGGCTGGCAGGTGGGTGGGGCAATGTGGGTGGGACAGCCTCATGGGCCTGCGCGGGCCAGATTAACGGCTTTGGTGGGCCGTATGCAGCTCGCGGGCTGTAGTTTGAGGAGCCCTGTTTTAGAGTATAATCGCATGAAAGTTTTTGATGTTATTCTATTTTTTTTTTAATTTAAGTTGCAGTTTTGAGGGGAAAAAAAGAGTTTGTGATCTTTTTTAGTGACCGTTCGAAGTTATAAAGGCACTGAACGCAGTGATTTATGACCAGTTTTCACACTTATGACTAGTGGTGGGATTCAACTGACTTCCAAACTCCCCACAGTTTTCTAACAGAAGAGCCCAGTTTTCTGTCACGAATCTCCTTTTATACTGTCAACAGTGACAGTTAGGGGAGGGAACATAAAAGCCCAGGAGATTCAAACCCATCAGCTGCCTTCTGATTGGCTCACCCACTTGTCCATTCCAAAAGCCATTAATTGGCACAGCAATTGAGAAATAACTTTTCCCTCACACAGCATAGAATTATAGGGTTGGAAGGGAGTTTTTAAAGAAGAGACTGAACAACCATTTCTCTGGAAGGATACAGGGTCTCATGCTTGACAGGGGTTGGACTATAAGACCTCCAAGGTCCCTTTATTCTATGTTCTATCTCAACTGATCTGTTTTGCCGCTTTCTACATGGGCGGCAATACGGCAAACGTTTCCGGTTATCCTTCTCTTTATCGTTCTCTTCACGCGCTCAAATAGAGTTGCGGAGTTATATTTAATATTTTGAAGGATTTTAGAGCCAGGAAAAACAGCCGCCCACGAGATTTCTGCAGACTGACCGCTCGAACGCTTCAAAAACTACACCTAATCCCCCAGGACTGTGGCGTGAACCTAAAATACGATCTGAGCTTCTCCTACGTCCTATTAATAGAGAAAGAGATTCCTTTTTAAACAAACAACCCACAACACAACACAGTCTGTGTACTGTGTCGTGTCTTTCTGGAGCCCGTCGAGCGAAGTTTCGCTCTCTGTAAGGAGAGGCCTGTGAAGGAAAGAAAACAACCTGAATTCAGAACCATAAGACGGACCGTCTAGAATGATAAAATTCTAAAATAAAGTAAAATTTGTGGAAAAAATTCACCCATTTTCTTTTCCTGCAAATTTTCTATTGATCCATCCTGCAAACCTCAGGGATTGTTTGTTTGTTTTGTTTTTTTACCCAATCTTGCACAAGAGACGCTTCTATAATCCACCCCGAGTTGCATCCGAGGGTTTTTCTCCCGAAAAGGACAATTCCGTGGGCCGCTTGCTGCATCCACAGTTTAACAAGAATTTAAAACAGCAAACAGGAAAGAGCAGGAATGGAGGGCATAAACGTGACTGACCGAGTCCTGAGCTTTTCAACAAATCGTTTTTAAAAAGCTGAATGCGTGGAAGCAAATCTTTACGATTGTTTTAAACACCACAACGATAGATGCTATAGACTTCGTATACCGTATTTTCCGGCGTATAAGACGACTGGGCGTATAAGACGACCCTCCTCAGAGCCATTTAAGGCTCGTCAGAGCCTTTTGGGATGGTCTGCCTGGATACAGGAGAATGAGACCCGGCGTATATGACGACCCCCAACTTTTGAGAAGATTTTTGTGTGTTAGAAAGTAGTCTTATACACAGGAAAATACAGTATTTTCGTAATCCAGGAGTATCTCTAAGAATAAGAAGCAGCTCAGCAGATTCTCTTCCTCTTCACCAAGTTTTATCTGTCAATATCCTGCCTCCCACATTCTTTTTTTTTATTGAAAAGTTTTTTAAAAATTTTCAAACAATTTCCCCACCCTTCCTCCCCCCTCTGAACCCAGCCCTCCTCCCCCCACCCTGGACTTCCCAGAGCAAAATATAGGGTATAGCATTTAACAAACCTAAGCTAACATGTACAAACTATCTATAGCCTCCTATCTCCCTCTTGCACTTTAACTCCCCCTTACATGACTAAATATAAAAATTCCCTTAAATATCTTTATTCATTCATAAGATACTTGAAACTTTTTAGTCCCATATTTATTTTGAATATAATCAATCCATCTTCTCCATTCCAATATGTATCTTCCATTTGAGTGATCCTTTGAGTGTGCTGAGATTTTAACCATCTCCGCTAAATTCTGCCTCCCACATTCTTGCATTCCTTCTACTTATAGTAATTTCTCTTTGCAGCCACACAGTGGAGCTCTGTCATAGAGAAGAATTGAGCGATCCACTTTGCTTAGACCCAAAATAAGACATCCTCTGATAATAAATCCAATCAGGCTTTTGAGTGCATGGCAATAAGGCCAAGCGCTTATTTCAGGGTTCAAAAAAAATATAAGACAGAGTCTTATTTTTGGGGAAACACGGTAGTATGTTGGATTACACCAGGGGTCAGCAACCTGTGGCTCTGGAGCAGTGTGTGGCTCTTTCATCCCTTTGCTGTGGCTCCTTGCACCGGTCAGATGCACAATTGATAGAGCTTTCGGTTAGGACAGGTAGAGGAAAAAGGATGCCGCGCTAGGAGGAGACTCTATGGTAGGGGGAACCAGACGTCCTGTCAGCTCTAGAATTGAACGGGGGGCTTCTGGTTAGGACCTTTGTGGCTCTTTAAGTGTTTAAGGTTGCTGACCCCTGGATTACACAGATATAACACAGAATCGTAGGGCTGGAAGGGACATTGGAGGTCCTCTAGTCCAGCCCCCTGCTGCTGGTTATCTTCTCCCCGCTGAAATGTGGACAGTAACATTGAAAACAACAACAACGGGCTGTGATTGGGTTCCTGCATTATGTTAAGCCACTATTTACTGAATGAGTAAACCCCCAAAGGCACCCACTTAGATTTGGCTAGCTGTCTAAGCCGGGATCTCCAAACCTGGCAATTTTAAAAATTTGTGGATTTCAGTTCCCAGAATTCCTCAGCCAGTCCACAAGTAAGAGGAATCTTGGGAGTCTTAGTGGACAACCAGTTGAATATGAGCTGATAGCGTGCAGCGACAGCTAAAAAAGCCAATGCAATCCTAAATTGCATTAACAGAGGGATACAATCCAGATCAAGCGAGGGAGGTACAAATACCTCTAGTAAGA
This sequence comes from Coluber constrictor foxii, assembly GCA_038048745.1. Lineage (NCBI taxonomy): Eukaryota > Metazoa > Chordata > Lepidosauria > Squamata > Colubridae > Coluber > Coluber constrictor. The sequence goes on along the minus strand of CM075965.1, from coordinate 83,514,326 downwards.
CCACACCTAGAGTACTGCATTCACTTCTGGTCACCACACTAGATGTTGAGACTCTAGAAACAGTGCAGAGAAGAGCAACCAAGATGATGAGGGGACTGGAGGCTAAAACATACGATGAGCGGTTGCCAGAACTGGGCATGGCTAGTCTAGTGAAGAGAAGAGAAGAGAAGGACCAGGGGAGACATGAGAGCAGTCTTCCAATATTTGAGGGGCTGCCACAGAGAGGAGAGGGTCAAGCTATTTTCCAAGGCACCTGAAGGCCAGAGAAGAAACAATGGATGGAAACTGATCAAGGAGAGATTCAACCTGGAAATAAGGAGAAATTTTCTGACAGTGAGAACAATCAACCCATGGAACAGAAGTTGCCTTTGGAAGTTGTGGGAGCTTCATCACTGGAGGCTTTCAAGAAGGGACTGGGCTATCATCTGTCAGAAATGGTGTAAGATCTCCTGCTTGGGCAGGAGACGACCTACAAGGTCCTTTCCGGCTCTTGTTATTCTGTTCTTTTATTCTGTTAAGTCTTAAAGCTGGTAAATTTGGAGAGCCCTGGTCCAGGCCAAAATGAAACTAATCACCTGTATGTCTGATACGGTGGTAATATTGACTCCTGTGGCTGGCTATAGTTAGCTTGTGTGGCCGACTCTATAACTGAACCATTAAACCGCAAAGCTGCTGAAAAATCTACAGGTAGTTATTGTGATTTGATTGTTGCTATTCACGCTCAGTTGTGTCTGGCTCTTGGTGGCCCCGTGGACCACGGCACACCGGGCCACCTTGTCTTCCGATGTCCCCCGGTGTCTGCCCAGATTCACGTTTATAGAGTCCGTGGCACTATCAAATCTAGTTTTGGCCACCACGATGTAAAAAAGATGTTGAGACTCCAGAAAGAGTGCAGAGAAGAGCAACAAAGAGGATTGGGGAATGTAGGCTAAAACATATAAAGAACGGTTGCAGGAACTGAGTAGGTCTATTTCGGGGGTCAGCAACCCGCGGCTCTGGAGCCGCATGTGGCTCTTTCATCCCTCTGCTGCAGCTCCTTGTTGCCGGTTGGCTCCCTGATTGATAGAGCTTTTGGTTAGGACAGGTAGAGGAAAAAGGACGCCGCGCTAGGAGGAGATTCTATGGTGGGGGAACTGGACTTCTGGTAAGCTCCAGAATTGAATGGTGGACTTCCGGTTGATGCTCTTTGAGTGCTTAAGGTTGCTGACCCCTGGTCTAGTTTGATGAAAAGAAGGACTAGGGAAGACATGATAGCAGTCTTCCAATATCTCAGGGGCTGTCCCAAAGAAGGGGGAGTCAAGCTATTCTCCAAAGCACCTGAGGGCAGGACAAGAAGCAACCGATGGAAACTCATCAAGGAGAGAAGCAACTTAGAACTAAGAAGAAATTTCCTGACAGTTAGAACAATTAATCAGCGGAACGACTTGCCACCAGAAGTTGTGAATGCTCCAACACTGGAAGTTATTAAGAAGAGATTGGATAACCATTTGTCTGAAATGGTAGAGGGTTTTCCTGCCTAAGCAGGGGGTTGGATTAGAAGAACTTCAATGTCCCTTCCAACTCTGTTATTCTATCTCCTCCTCTGCTAGTCCTCTTCTCCTTTGGCCTTCCATCTTTCTCAACATCAGGGTCTTCTCCAAGGGGTCCTCATTTGGTGGCCAAAGTCTTGGAGTTTCAGTATCTGTCCTTCCCAAGAACGCTGGAGGATGTGATTCGATGACCTTTTTGTAACTTCTACTGTGGATGAGAAGTTGTATTTTTCAAGTCGTATTTTAGTTTGGAAATGGGACTCATTACGCACAGTCACTCAAGCCCTCGTCATTTCCCGACTTGACTACTGCAATGCTCTCTACATGGGGCTCCCCTTGAAGTGCACCCGGAAGCTCCAACTGGTCCAGAATGCGGCTGCGTGAGTAATTATGGGAGCAACATGGTGCTCGCATGTAACACCTCTTCTACGCGAGCTGCACTGGCTTCCGGTGGTCTTCCGAGTGCGCTTCAAGGTGTTCTTACCTTTAAAGTGCTCCATGGCTTAGGACCTGAGTACTTATGAGACCACCTACTGCAACCGATAACCTCCCACCAACCAATACGCTCTCACAGAGTAGGCCTACTCATAGTTCCATCATTAAAACAATGTCGTCTAGTAGTTCCAAGGGAGAGAGCCTTCTCTGTGGGGGCACCTACGCTTTGGAACAAAATACCACCAGGAATACGAATAATCCCAGATTTTCGCACTTTCCGACGTGCCCTGAAGACCTTTCTGTTTCAACAAGCAGGGCTAGCATAAACATCAAAATTCTATGCCAAAGTCTTAGTAGATACACCAAGTTGACTCAATTTATTATTTACTGTTTATAAAATATATTATATGTATCTTAATCTGTTCACCGCCCTGAGTCCTTTGGGAGAAGGGCGGTATAGAAATTCAATAAATAAATAAATAAAATAAAAATAGGTCCCTTTGCACCATCCGGTATCTTCTTCAAACTTGATTGAGATGTACATCAGGATTCCTTTGTTAGGTGCCTGGTTTTCATCTTTTCATACTTTTCAACTGGTTTTTTTTTCCTCCTCCTTTCGTTTTTTAAAACATTTTGCTTTGAATACATGCGCAGAATTGGACTCTGAAAAGAACGCAGCTTTGATAGCGCTCGGGAGAAGCAAGCAACGGGAAGCGGGCTGGATATAGGATCGCCGGCAGAGGTTGGACACCTCAATTAAAAATGCAGCGGAGGTCTACCATAGCTCTATTCATCATTTCTTTAATTCTCTGCTGATGTGAATTGCTTTCTTCTGCCAACATAAACAGGGCCGAAGCTTGCGAGGGTTTCCAGTTGCAATCTGGGTCTGAAGTATTTCTTTCAGTTCTCGCCAGGAGCCAGAAAGTTGTTTCATTGGCTTTTACAAAAATAGCTGCAAGCATGTGGGACACTGTGTCGGTGGTGTATATTTAAAAATATTGGTTATGTGGGCATGGCTTGGTGGGTGTGGCATGGCTTGGTGGGCGTGGCTTAGTGGGAGTGGCAGGGGAAGGATACTGTAAAATCTCCATTCCCACCCCACTCCAGGGGAGGGATACTGTAAAATCTCCATTCCGTCCCCAATCCAGGGAAAAGTTAAAGTTAGATAATAGGCACATAGACCCAGATGGATTTTGACGGATTTGAACACTGGGCCCTATCTAACAAATGAATGAAATTCAGCATAGAGCAAAGTAAAGTGTTACACTTAGGCAAGAAAAAATCAAAGTACCCATACAGACTGTGTGAAACCACGGTTAATAGCAGGAACTGTGAGAGGGATCTTGGAGTCTTAGTGGACGAGTGATTAAATATGAGTCAGCCAAAAAGACAATGGAATCCTAAATTGCATTAACAGAGGGATATAATCAAGATCAAGTGACGTGCTAATACCCCTCTATAAAGCCTTAGTAAGACCACACCTAGAATACTGGATAGCTCAACGAGCCTGAATAGCTCAGCAGACTGTCTGCAATTACTGTAAGTTCGAATCTCACCAGGCTCAAGGTTGACTCAGCCTTCCATCCTTTCTAAGGTAGATCAATTGAGGACCCAGTTTGTGGGGGCAATAAGCTGACTTTGTATAAATATAGAAAAGTATGAAGGCTATTGCTTAACGCATTGTAAGCCGCCCTGAGTCTCCGGAGAAGGGCGGCGTATAAATCAAATTAAATATATATATACTGCATCCAGATTTGATCATCATGCTATAAAGAAGATGTGGAGACTCTAGAAAGAGTGCAGAGAAGAGCAACCAGGATGATGAGGGGACTGGAGGCTAAAACATACGCCGAACAGTTGCAGGAAATGGGCCTGGCTAGTCTAGTGAAGAGAAGGACCAGAGGAGACAGGATAGCATCTTCTAATATTTGAAGGGCTGCCCCAGAGAGGAAGGGGTGAAACTATTTTACTAAGTACCTGAAGGCCAGAGAAGAAATAATGGGTGGAAACTGATCCAAGAGAGATTCAACCTGGAAATAAGTTTTGATCCCATCTAATAAACTAATTGCTTTTCCTTCCTTTATAGAAATGGGAGTAGATTTTTTGCTTCTGAATAACTTTATCCCCTGACATCATGCCATCTAAAATTAATCTGCATTTTTTTTTGCTGACCGAAGCATAACAGAGTTGAGAGCATGATGCTATTTCCATTTCTTAAGGAAATTAAACTGACTTGATTGATGGACTCATGAAACATGAGTGGGGCTTAGTTATGAAATAGGACACATGAGATTCCTGGGGGGGAAGGGAGGTTTAGGTTACTGCTCTCATTTTCTATACAAATATTGTCTATGGTAGTGATGGCTAATCTTTTTGCCGTTGTGTGCCAAAAGCGTGGGGAGCGTGAGAGAGGGGTCGTGCATGCATGTGCCCCCACCCATAATTTAATGCACCCTGCGCATGGGTGCGCACTCCCCCTGCATTGTGGGCCCGGTAGGCCTGTTTTTCACCCTCCCCGGGCTCCAGAGGCTTTCTTGGAGCCTGGGGAGGGCAAAAATAACCTCTCCCCCCCCCCGAGGACTTCTGGTGGGACCAGAAGGCCCGTTTTTTGCCCTCCCCAGGCTCCAGAGGCTTTCTAAGAGCCTGGGGAGGGCGAAAACGGCCTTCCCGCCCCCTGAAGGCCGGAAACAGCCCATTTCCTGACTTCCGGTGGGCCCGGAAGGCCCGAAAATCAGCTGACCGGCATGCACATGTGTGGAGCTGAGCTAAGGCAATGCTCGCGTGCCCACAGATATGGCTCCGCGTGCCACCTGTGGCACATGTGCCATAGATTCGCCATCACGGGTTTATGGCTTTCCAGTTTTAAACTTCAGAGGGGGATCTATTTGTTTAACAGAATAACAGAGTTGGAAGGGACCTTGGAGGTCTTCTAGTCCAACCCCCTGTTCAAACAGGAAGCCATATATCCATTTGAGACAAATGGTCGTCCAATCTCTTCTTAGAAAGTTCCAGTGTTGGAGCACCCACAACGTCTGGAGGCAAGTTGTACCAGTGATTAACTCGTCTAACTGTCAGGAATTTTCTGTCCTCACCACTTTCTATGGAGAGCGTCCTACCATATAGCAATTCAATTCTGGATTGGAAGCCTTATTGCTTCAGACAGGAAGGCGGTGCAGAGAGTGGTGAGGACGGCAGAAAAAATTATTGGCACTTCACTCCCTTCTGTCCAGGATATGGCATATAAGCTTTCCTTGAGCAAATCCCAGGATTGTCTGGGATGCTAGACACCCTTTTCACAACCTGTTTTCCTTGTTAGCTTCGGGGAGGTGGTACCCGAAACAGAACATCCGGATTCAGCCATAGTTTTGCTCCATACAATATCAACCTTATGAACTTTCGAGCTTTCTCTTTCCACTACGTATTCAAGATGGATGGCGATTCACATTCCTATGTACTTACAGGTAGTCCTGGGTTTACAATGGTTCATTTAGTGTCCGTTCAAAGTTACAACGGCGCTGATAAAGGTGACATAGGATCGTTTTTCACACTTGCAACCTTTAGCATCCCCACGAGCCGGTGATCAAAATTCAGATGCTTGGCAACTGGTTCATACTGACGACCATTGCCGGGTCCAAAGGTCATGTGATCCCGCTCCCTTTTTTAAAAAATTTGATTTATATGCCGCCCTTCTCCGGAGACTCAGGGCGGCTTACAATGCATTCTGACAAGCAAAGTCAACGGGCCAGCCGGATTCATTTAACAACCGAGTTACTAACTTAACAACCTCAGTGATTCCCATAACCCAGTGGTGAAATCCAATTTTTTTTATTGTGGGCGTGGCTCTGTGGGTGTGGCTTGGTGGGTACGGTGTGGGTGTGGCTTGGTGGGCATGGCATGGGAAGGATACTGCAAAATCTCCATTCCCACCCCACTTTGGGGCCAGCCAGAGGTGGCATTTGCCGGTTTTCCGAACTACTCAAAATTTCCGCTACCGGTTCTCCAGAACCTGTCAGAACCTGCTGGATTTCACCCCTGCCTTAACCACTGCGGCAAGAAAAGTCGTAAAATGGGGCAGAACTCATTTAACAAATGTCTCACTGAACAACAGAAATGTTGGGCTTAATGGTGGTCCTAAGTAGAGGTCTATCTGTATATCTTAGGGCAGGGATATCAAACTCGATTTCATTGAGGGCCACATTAGGGTTGTGTTTGACCTCCAGGGCTGGGTGGGCGTGGCCGGGATGGACGTGGCCAACTTGACATCACTCGTGTTGGGGGCACCTGTGGTGGCCCTGCCAGGGCTGGGGGGAATCCATTGTCTCCAGCTCCGTTTTCAGCTGCGACAGCCTCCTGCAGCCCTCTGCCAGTGAAAACGGAGCTCCATTTTTGCTGGCAGAGGCACTGTGGGATGATCCTGCGGGCTGATCCCGCGGGCCAGATCTAAGCACCCTGTGGATCCGGATCCAGCCCAGAGGCTTTGAGTTTGACACCTCTGTGTTAGGGTGTAGGTATGTACACATATATTTACCTAGCAAGTCTGTATGGATGGTTTGAGAGAAGGCAACAGGATTTCATTTTCTTAATGTGTGCCAATGTTTCCATAATGTGCCAGTGTGTGCCAATGTGCCCACAGTAAAAAAAAATGACAATAAAGGTTATCTTGTTGTTGTTGTTAGTTGCGAAGTCGTGTCTGACCCATCGTGACCCCAGGGACAATGTTCCTCCAGGCCTTCCTGTCCTCTACCATCCCCCGGAGTCCATTTAAGTTCACACCAACTGCTTCAGTGACTCCATCCAGCCACCTCGTTCTCTCCCGTCCACTTCTTCTTTTGCCCTCCATCGTTCCCAGCATTAGGCTCTTCTCCAGGGAGTCCTTCCTTCTCATTAGGTGGCCAAAGGATTTGAGTTTCATCTTCAGGACCTGGCCTTCTAAAGAGCAGTCAGGGTTGATCTCCTCTAGGACTGACCGGTTGGATGGCCTTGCAGTCCAAGGGATTTGCAGGAGTCTTCTCCAGCACCAGAGTTCAAAGACCTCAATTCTTTGGCGCTCAGCCTTCCTTGTGGTCCAATCTTCACAGCCATCCATTGCAACTGGGAAAACCGTAGCCTTGACTATACGCACTTTTGTTGGCAGGGAGATATCTCTGCTTTTTAGTACGCTGTCTAGATTTGCTATAGCTTTCCTCCCCAGGAGCAAACATCTTTTAATTTCTTGCGTGCAGTCCCCATCTGCAGTGATCTTTCCTGGAGCCCAAGAAAATAAAATCTCTCACTACCTCTATTTCTTTCCCATCTATTTGCCAGGAATTGAGAGGGCCGGGAGCCATGATCTTAGTTTTCTTAATGTTGAGTTTCAAGCCAACTTTTGCACTCTCCTTCCTTCACTGTCATCAGAAGGCTTTTTAGTTCCTCTTCGCTTTCTACCATTAGAGTGATACCATCTGCATATCTGAGGTTGTTGATATTTCTCCCGGCTATAAGGTTATCTTATCTCAATCCAAAGAAGGAAGAGGAGTAAAGAAAGCATTTCAGAAAAGAGCCTTCTCAGTTCTCCGGAAAGTCAAGTTTAACGGAGTTGCAAAACTTTTAGGCAATGCAGACAGGAAACCCAAAAGATGAGTACTACCAACCCAACTACTATTGGTAGGGTTGCAGTAGTCGAATTTTGCAAGCTTTCGGATGGAATTGTGGGCCTCTGTAGAAAATGGATTGCAGACTCTATTTTTTATTTGTTTATTTATTTTGTCGAGTACATATTAGATAATATATATAAGTCTAAGCATGAATTGAATACATAATCAGAATCTTAAGTTTATTTGTCAAGCGTATGTAAGATAACAGGTAAAAGTATAAACATAATTTGAATACATGAAAAGAGTAAGTAAAAAAAGGAATATTAGAACAGGGATAGTAGCTACACTGGTGCACTTATGCACACCCCTTACAGACCTCTTAGGAATGGGGTGAGGTCAACAGTAGACAGATTAAAATTTGGGGGGTTTGGGGAAGAAACTACAGAGTCAGGTAGTGCGTTCCAGGCATTGACCCCTCTGTTAATGAAGTCACATTTTCTGCAATTGAGTTTGGAGCGGTTTACCTTGAGTTTGTGTCTATTGTGTGCTCGTGTATTGTTGTAGTTGAAGCTGAAGTAGTCATTGACAGGAAGGACATTGTGGCAGATGATTTTATGTACTATGCTTAGGTCAGACCGAAGGCAGTGTAGTTCTAAGTTTTGTAAGCCCAGAATTTCAAGTCTGGTGGCATGGTATTTTGTTGCTAGCGGAGGAGTGGAGACCTCTTCTTGTGAAATACTTCTGGACGCGTTCAATTGTATTCATGTCCGATATGCAGTGCGGGTTCCAGACAAATGAGCTGTATTCGAGAATTAATTCATAATTCATTAATTAATAATTAGTGACATTAGTGAATTCATTCAAAAATAGTTTTGAATGAATCTGTGTTGCCAGATTCTGTGACTATATTCTTGGGAGTGGGGTGGGAGAACATTAACATTTAAACTAGCAAGACCTTGAGTTCAAGTCCAGCTTTAGCCATTGAAAGCCAGCTGGGGGAGTTTGGACAAGTCACTCTGTTTCAGGCCAACCCACCTCATAGAGTTGTTGTGGTGGTGATGGGGGTGGGGGAGGAAATAAGAGGAGGAAGTTGTGTTGGGTATGTTCACCACTTTGAGTTATTTGTAAAAAAAATAAATAAATAACAAAGGCAGGAGACAAAATTTTTTCACAGGGAATCAAATCATCACGTTCAGACACCAATATATTTATTTATTTATTTATTTATTTATTTATTTATTTAGTTAGTTAGTTAGTTAGTTAGTTAGTTATCAATCAAGTCATCACGTTCAGACACCAATATATTTATTTATTTATTTATTTAGTTAGTTAGTTAGTTAGTTAGTTAGTTAGTTATCAATCATATTTCTATGCCGCCCACTCTCCGAGGACTCTGGGCAGCTTACAACAATTGACAATATACTAAATAGCATATGGCCCCCAACAATCTGGGTCCTCATTTTACCCACCTCAGAAGGATGGAAGGCTGAGTCAACCTTGAGCTGGTGAGATTTGATCTGCTGAACTAGCAGTCAGCTGAAGTAGCTGCAGTACAGCACTGTAACCACTGCACCACCTCAGCTCTATGTTAGTTGCCCCCCTAAAACCAAAGCAAATGTTGGGGAATAAGAGTAGGAGGGAAGGTTAGATTGGGGGGGAGGAAAGGAGGAGGGGGAGAAAGGAAGGGGAAGTAGAGAAGGAATAGGAGAGGAGGGAATAAGAAGGTAGGAAGGACAAAAGAAGGGAGGGAGAGGAAGAGAAAGGGAAGAAAGATTGCGATAAAACAAAAAAAGATGAAATGGAAGAAAGGCATCCCCGAACACGTTGAAATATATTAAGATAAAGATTGAATTAATAAGAAATAAAATTTAAGGAGAATGTGTATGATTAAGAATAGAAAAAATAGAATTCGAGGGTGAAAGGAGAGACGGTTTAGAAAAATAAGAACAGAAAAAGTAAGATTTGATTAACAAATATGGAAAAAACTCTTTGGCAGAAATTGTAACTAAGTAAAATATATTTGGAGGTGATGAATTAGATATGATATGATATGGCCAATACTCTATTTCAAAAAAATATGTGGGTGTGTATTGGGGGGGAAACCAATAAAACGTGTCAAAACATGTTTTTAACATGTTTTATGGGATTGTTCGCATTGTTTTATTCTTCTTTATAAGCCGCCCAGAGTCCCTTGAGAGTTGGGCGGCATAGAAATGCGACAAAATAAATAAATAAATAAAAACCACAACCAAAAACCCAAAGCAAATGTTTATGCTTCTTGTTGTTGCTAGACTGAATTTTATTTTATTTTTTTAAATTCAGTTGCAGGTCATAATATTTGTTGAGCTTGAAAAGGGCAATTTTGGATAGTTATGGACCCTGTTTCCAAAATTTTCCATCTCTCAACGAGGTTTGCCTGGATTCATCACAAGGGTGTATGCGAAACGCAAACAATATGGGGTTTTTGAGTGTGTGTGTGTGTGTGTGTGTGTGTACTACATGTTTATCCTTCTGGAGGAAGTGGATCTCAACTTTGCCAGAAAACACAGCTGTAGAACTCCAGGGTGTGTGTGGAATTGTAGAACAATTGTGTGTGTGTGTGCGCATGTGTTAGGGTAATCTGTGTCTTTCTCGGTCTCAAATCTTTGACTAGAAGCCTTCTTGGAGCCTGGGGAGGAAAAAACTGCCTTCCCCACCCGTCTGAGGCCCTCTGGAATGGCCCGTTTCCCAACTTCCGGTGGGACCGAATCAGTGGTGGGTTGCCCCCGGTTCGCATCGGTTCTATAGAGCCGGTTGTAAAACCGGCGGGAGGCTCCGCCCACCGACCCTGACGTCACCAAAATGCTTCTGCACATGCGCAGAAGAGCACTCACATGGCCCCGCTGCAAACCGTAAAGGTAAAGTAGAACCCACCCCGGGACCGGATGGCCTGTTTTTCACCCTCCCCAGGCTCCAGAGGCTTTCTAGGAGCCCGGGAAGGGCAAAAACAGCCTCCCTCTCCCGGAGGCCAGAAACAGCCCGTTTCCCGACTTCCGGTGGGCCTGGAAGGCCCGAAAATCAGCTGGCCGGCATGCACCCTGGAGCTGAACTGAGGCAATGCTCGCGTGCCCACAGATATGGCTCATGTGCCACCTGTGGTACAGCCATCACGGCCCTATAACCATTTCAGACAAATGGTTGTCCAATCTCTTCTTAAAAACCTCGGTTTGGATTCTCTCAAGGGTTTCGGAATTGTTCTAGAACCCAGACAAGGAAGCAGAAGTGAAATGGGCAAAAATTTGATCCTGTTTCACTTCTCTTTTAACTGGGGAATCCTAATTGTTGAGGTTCACATGCCTTAAAATTTGTCCAGTGTAGGAAATCTTGGCCTATTCGTCTTTATTCATGATGCTTGTCTGTCAGTACTATTTAGAAGAGCGTTTCACAACCCTGGTGATTTTAAGATGCGCAGACTTGCTGTCTGGGGCATTCCGGCTGGGGAATTCTGAAAACTGACGGGCGCACATTTTAATTCCCATCCGGATAAAGAATATAACTGATTTAGAATATATCCCTTCTCTTCATCCAGCCAGTGATTCAGAACCGGGTTTACAGCCTCTGGAAAAAGCATTTATTTGCTAGACGAAATCTGTTCATTCTCACATTTAGTAAAAGGCTTTGAAATGAAGTGGAAGAATGGCGATTTGGCAGCTTCCTCTACTTTAAAGGAACTGGTGAGACATTTTTTTAGTTAGAAGAATAGAATGGAGTGGAGTGGAGTGGAGTGGAGTGGAGTGGAGTAGGACGGAACGGAACGGAACGGAACGGAACGGAACGGAACGGAACGGAACGGAACGGAACGGAACGGAATGGAATGGAATGGAATAGAATAAAATAATGGAATGATAATAGAGTAGAGTAGAGTGAAGTGGAGCGGAGCAGAACGGAACGGAATGGAACGGAACAGAACGGAACGGAACGGAACGGAACGGAACGGAACGGAACGGAACGGAACGGAACGGAACGGAATGGAATGGAATGGAATAGAATAAAATAATGGAATGATAATAGAGTAGAGTAGAGTGAAGTGGAGCGGAGCGGAACGGAACGGAATGGAACGGAACAGAACAGAACGGAACGGAACGGAACGGAACGGAACGGAACGGAACGGAATGGAATGGAATAGAATGGGGGGGGGAGGGTGAAGGCCCTACTAAGCAGGTATTTACAAAAGTATGAAGGCTATTGCTTAACGCATTGTAAACCGCCTTGAATCTCCGGAAAAGGGCGGCATATAAATCAAACCAAATGAATGAATGAATGAATGAATGAATGAATGAATGAATGAATGAGTGAGTGAGTGAGTGAGTGAGTGAATGAATAGAACAATGGAATGATAATAGAATGGAGTGGAGTGGAGTGGAGTGGAGTGGAGTGGAGTGGAGTGGAGTGGAACAGAAAGGAATGGAACGGAACGGAACGGAATGGAATAGAATAGAATAGAATAATGGAATGATAATAGAGTGGAGTGGAGTGGAGTGGAACGGAGTGGAACGGAACGGAACGGAATAGAATAGAATAATGGAATGATAGTAAAATAGAGTGGAGTGAAATGGAGTGAAATGGAGTAGAGTGGAGTGGAGTGGAGTGGAGTGGAGTGGAGTGGAGTGGAGTGGAGTGGAATGGAATGGAATAGAATAGAATAGAATAGAATAGAATAGAATAGAATAGAATAGAATAGAATAGAATAGAATAGAATAACGGAATGAGAATAGAGTAGAGTATGTCTCCTCCTCCTCTCCACATACCCTATTCTCTTCTAGTACTGATAATGTTACTTAGTTGGATAATAAAACGTCTGCAAGGAAAAGCACCAAGCCCCGGGGAACACCAAGGACCCCACAGATCTTAGCACGGCGTCACAATTCACCCTTGCTCCTTCTTAACGAGGCAAAATCGAGTTAAATAAAATACGTTTTTATTTATTTTTCCCCATTTCTGAACCCCCCGTCTCCCTCAAAGGATGGATGCAGAGAATCCTCCCCCCATTACATTTGGTACCAGCCTAGCCAGTTAATGATGGAGACGTTGGCCAGGAATTTCAAAAACAGGTCTTTGGCCCACTCCTCTTGATATTTTTTTAAAAAACCTTCTTCTTCTTTTTTCCTGTCACGTAGGTTTCAACCCCAGAGCATGGGCTGAAAAATGGCCGAAATTCCCTTAAATGCTGGAGTTTTGTTTACACCTGGTGATGTTGATTTTATGTGAAGGCTGACATATATTTAACAGTAACATAGTTGGGAGGGACCTTGGAGGTCATCTAGTCCACCCCCCCTTGCTCACACAGGAGACCTATACTTGGGATTCGAACCGCCGAACCGCCGACCTTTCTGATCAATAAGCTCAGTGTCTTAGCACCTGAGCTACCTACTCAGGCTTTTCTGGCTACATTTCCTGCACGAAGTCCAAGCACAGGGGTCAGCAACCGGCAGCTCTGGAGCCGCACGTGTCTCTTTCACCCCTCTGCTGCGGCTCCCTGTCGCTCAAAATGCACACCGCAACAGCCAATGTGCGGCGCCCGCCGGCATGCGATTTATTGAGCCGACCATGGATAAATCCAAGAAAAGAAAAGTTTCGGAAGAAAACAGAATGTTTAATTCAACTACGTAGGCTAGTTTTGTGGCCGTTCAAGAAATAATCACGGAAAGGGTTTTGTGGCTCCCGGTGTTTTCTTTTCTGTGGGAAACGGGTCCAAATGGCTCTTCGAGTGTTTAAGGTTGCAGACCCCTGTCCTAGCAACTCCAAGCGGCTGGTTTTTTTTTTTCCTTTTAAAGCAGGGCTTATGAATGCTGTCTTTCATCCCAGCACGCTTTCAAAGTTGCCAGTCTACCTTCGTAATTTTTTTCCCCTCTTTTTTTCTTCCCTCCCTCCCTGCCTTTGGCATGTCCCTGCGTGTTCCTTCAACGCCAGCTGCTAAATTTCACAATTTCCTGACTGGTCCACAGGGCAATCTTTGTTGGCCCTCCCTTCCTCCCTCCTCCTTCTCCTCCTCCTCCTCCTCTTGAGGAGGAGAAGGGGTGGGGTTGTCTTTTTGAAACAGCCAACGGCAGGCCTGATCTAGCCTTTGGCCCCGCCTAGTCTTTCTTGCATTCAGGGAGAGCCCATGGACTGGTGAGGACGATGGACTAGGGACCTCACAGTTCCTTTTGTGAAGGAGGAAGCTAACATATTCCTCCTTTGCAAAAAAAAGGGGGAGGAAAACTCCTTTGGGAAAGCAATGGTCTCTCTGGAAACGAGTTGATGCTCGAGACAGATGTGGAAGAGCAAAGTCTGATCAAGAAAAGAGAAGATAATTGGCACTGGAGCTGGCCAGCCTCCGTTGGCTTTCCTCTTGTTAAGATGTCACCCCTGTTTAACTGGGTAGCAAAGGTAGGACTTTTTTTTCCCTTGCTTTGATCTTCTTTGTCTTCAGAACAGGGAAGGTTTGAATTTTGGGAAATGCCGGAGAAGAGCGCAGCTGGAAAACTATAAATCCCTCAACTCCGGTGATAGCAATTCCATCCAAGACTGATTTTTTTTCTTTGAAGTTGTAGACTTACAACCCCCAGCTTTTTAAAGACCCTGGAGCAAATAAAGGCATTGACACGGTTGTATAAAACAGTTGTTTTTTAACAGGGTTGCATTTGAAGCTGGCCATTTGTGTTTGTTTTGCTTAAAGTAGCATTCCGTTGTTTGGGAAGGTGGAAACGCTGGAGGATAAAAAAAAATAATTCATGGGACAGAAGCCCGGCCAAAAATGGGAACCCTGGATGTTTTAAGTCAGCGCTTAGGCGATTTTATAGAATGAACTTTTCATTCATTCTGTTTTAAGTCAGAACCGGATAGTACGAAAGACCAGGGTGATTTTGCACAGACAGATGTTTTATCCGCTGTCCCAGAGTTCATACATGTCAGTCCAACTTTGAGATTCCGCGTTCATAAAGCTGAATTTTTACATCACGGAATTAAAACATATTTTTTTCTCTCCCTCCCCATGTCCCTTCAGTGGCAGACAATGACTGAAAAGCTGAGCCAGAATAGAATAGAATAGAATAGAATAGAATAGAATAGAATAGAATTCTTTATTGGCCAAGTGTGATTGGACACACAAGAAATTTGTCTTGGTGCATGCTCTCAGGGTACATAAAAGAAAAGATTCGTTCATCAAGAATCATAAGGTACAACACTTAATGATAGTCATAGGGTACAAATAAGCAATCAGGGAACAATATAAATATAAATCGTAAGGATACCGGCAACAAGGTTACAAGTTCAAAGCTATCTATCTATCTATCTATCTATCTATCTATCTATCTATCTATCTATCTATCTATCTATCTATCTATCTATCTATCTATCTATCTATCTCTGTATATGTATATGTATATGTATATATAAATAAATAATTTTAGGATTGCCTCATTTGTTTTTAGCACATATATATTTTACTAAAAAAACATTTGATTGTTGATCAATGTGCAGTTGCAATGGTTGGAGCACCGACAACTTCTAATTGTTCTGACAGGAAATTTCTCCTCAGTTCTAAGTTGCTTCTTCCTTGATGAGTTTCCACCCATTGCTTCTTGTCCTGATTTCAGGTGCTTTGGAGAACAGCTTGACTCCCTCTTCTTTGGGGCAACCCCTCAAATATCGGAAGACTGCTATCATGTCTCCCCTAGTCCTTCTTTTCATTAAACTAGACATATCCAGTTCCTGCAACCGTTCTTCATACGTTTTAGCCTCCAAGCCCTTAATCATCTTAGTTGCCCTTCTCTGCGCTCTTTCTACAGGCTCAACATCTTTTTTTACGTCATGGCGACCAAACCTGGAAGCAGTATCCCAAGTGTGGCCTTAACATTAAGGGACCTCGGAGGTCTTCTAGTTCTGTTCTAATTTTCCAGAAATTTCTCCTTAGTTCTAAGTTGCTTCTCTCCTGGATGAGTTTCCACCCGTTGCTTCTTGTCCTGCCCTCAGGTGCTTTGGAGAATAGCTTGACTCCCTCTTCTTTGGGGCAGCCCCTGAGATATCAGAAGACTGCTCTCATGTCTCTCCTAGTCCTTCTTTTCATTAAACTAGACCTACCCAGTTCCTGCAACCATTCTTCATATGTTTTCACCTTTTAGTCCCATAATCATCTTTGTTGCTCTTCTCTGCACTCTTTCTAGAGTCTCCACATCTTTTTTACATCGTGGTGACCAAAACTGGATGCAATATTCCAAGTATGGCTTTACCACGACATTACAAAGTGGTATGAACACTTCAAGCCACTTTTTCTCTGTCCTCGTGGTTTTGTCCATTTATAACCTCGAGGAAAAAATATTTACTCATTCCCATCCTTCTGCCTGTTTCGCTAGTTGTCTGTGGTTATCCTGGAATGGCATATTTTTAAACAGACAATCTTCTATTATGTTTTTCCTCTTTGTCTTACCACAAACCACTTTCACAGTTTAGATCCTTCTGTGCATTTGAGACCTTTTAATGTAAATAGATTCGCCTTTTAGCCGTTGAGAATAAGAGCAGCGACTTATAAGAACCGTTGGGCCCCAGATTTCTGTTGCTGAGTGAAATATGGAGAGGGACGCGGTGGCTCGGTGGCTAAGATGCGGAGCTTGTCGATCGAAAGGTGTGCAGTTCAGCGGTTCGAATCCCTAGTGCTGCGTAACGGGGTGAGCTCCCGTTCCTTGTCCCAGCTTCTGCCAACCTAGCAGTTCGAAAGCAGGTAAAAAATGCAAGTAGAAAAACAGGGACCACTTTTGGTGGGAAGGGAACAGCGTTCCATGCACCTTTGCCATTGAATCATGCCGGCCACATGACCACGGAGACGTCTTCGGACAGCGCTGGCTCTTCGGCTTTTAAACGGAGATGAGCACCGCCCCCTAGAGTCAAAAACGACTAGCACAAAATTGCTAGTCGTTCCTGTTGGCCACAGCTCTAGAATTTGACAATACTAGTGCGTATTAAGTGGACGTACTTAAAACACATAACTCTGGTTCCCTCCCCCCCTTTTTCCCCCCTGTTTTTAAAATCTCGATTTTAATGGTTCCCCCCCCCCTCCCCTCCTAATGACAATCACTACTTAATAGATGCTCTCTGGATCAAAGAACGAAATGTATTATTAAAATGTACCAATTAATACAACAAGGAACGCAAGACTATTTCGGGAATTAAAAGCCAAACTTTGTCTAATGGATCCGGGGCAATTTTCAAAGAATATTTGTGTAAAGCAAGAAGGCAAGGCCGTGTGACCTAGTGGGTTGTAGGGTGAACTAGGAACTTGGGAAGCGTTTGAAACTTTTTCATGCTCAGGAAAATTCAGGGGGTTGATTTTGATGCTGCTATTCTCTTAGCATAACAGGAACACAGATGGATGGGACCTTGGAGGTCATTTAATCCAACCCCCTACTCACCCAGAAGATCTGTACTAGGGATTCGAACCGCCGAACTGCGTTAAGCAACAGCCTTCATACTTTTATATATTTATACAAACTGGGTCCTCAATTTACCTACCTTAGAAAGGATGGAAGGCTGAGTCAACCTTGAGCCTGGGAGATTCAAACTTACAGTAATTGCAGACAGCTGATGTTAATCGCAATGCTTTTAGTCTGCTGAGCTACCAGGCTCTTTTGAGTTCCATCTCAATTCCATGTCCCAAATGTGTCAACCTTCTCCTGATTTGGGCTTTGGTGCAAGCCAAAGCACAACTGCGCCTCATAACCGTCCTGTGAACATTGCGCAACATACGACCACAACGGAGCTGTGTTGTTCAGTGAGAAATTTGTTGAGCGAGTTTTCCACCATTTTACGAACTTTTCTCGCCGCATTTGTTAAGCGAATCCCTGCAGTTCTTAAGTTAGTAACCCGGTTGCTAAGTGAATCTGGGTTCTCCTGGTGACTTCGCTTGTCAGAATGATCGCAGGACTCCGGGACACTACAACCGTCATTTATATGTGAGTCAGGTGTCAAACATCCGAATGTAAATCGCGTAACCATGGGGGATGCTACAACGGTTGTAAAAACAGTCATAAGCAGCGATGAGTTTCACATATTCTTACCATTGGTTCGCCCCCCACGCGCACCTGCCATGGAGGTGCCTGATCTTCCGTGCGTGCGCTTTGCTCACACACGTACCTTCCACGCATACATCCAGGCTCGAAAACATGGCTAAATAAGACGGCATTACGCCGGGGAGAGTGGGTGAGGTGAGCCTACCTGCAATTGCCTCTACCGAACCGGTATGAACCATCACGAACCAGCTGAATACCATCTATGGTTATAAGCAGTGGTGGGATTCAGCCGGTTCGCACCACTTCGGGAGAACCGGTTGTTAACTTTCTGAGCAGTTTGGCAAACTGGTTGTTGGAAGAAATTATTAGGGCAGAGAACCGGTTGTTAAATTAGTTGAATCCCACCACTGGTTATAAGTCACTTTTTTCAGTGACGTTGTAACCTTAAACGGTCACTAAACGAGCTGTTGAAAGTCAAGGGCTACTTGCATACGGTTGAACAGACGAATAGGGGTTGCCAAGATTTTTTTTAAAAGGCAGAACGATTTCTTCTAATGCTTCTGGCTTGCAATTGAAAGGAGGAGAAGATGGGAACCAAAATAATTCTTTTGAGGAATCAATCCGACGGTACTTAAACACTGTAGAATAAAATACTGAAAATAGGAACATGAATTATTGAAATAGCTGCTTCATTAGATTTTTAAAAGGGAAGACGCATCCATGATTTTCAAAAAAAAGGATAATAGAGGATAAGACATTACTCTAGTAAATTATGTCCAGGGGAGAAGAAAATTGCTTATAAACCCATGAGGAAGTCGTCTAAATATGGTTTGCAAACAACTAAAGCTTTGCATTTTCAACAGAAGTTCCTATTTCTTTATTTCAAACGTATTGAGTTGCAACTTCCTTTTAATATTTGTGTCTCCTATCCTTAGATAGGATAGTTGATAGTATGATACTATATACAGTAAATAGGATAGATATCCAGCAGGTTCTGACAGGTTCTGGAAAACCGGTAGCGGAAAATTTGAATCGTATGGAGAACCGGCAAATACCACCTCTGGCTGGCCCCGGAGTGGGTGGGAATGGAGATTTTGCAATATCCTTCCCCCAGGAGTGGGGAGGGAATGGGGATTTTGCGGCATCCTCCCCCTGGAGTGGGGTGGGAATGGAGATTTTGCAGTATCCTTTCCCTGCCATGCCCCTCAAGCCACGCCCACCAAGCCATACCACACCACACCACGCCCACCAAGCCACGCCCACCAAACTGGTAGTTTAAAAAAAAATTGAATTCTACCACTGGATAGATAGGATACTTGGATAGTAGAAAATAATTCAACATAAAGCAAAAATAGCTGAATGCAACCAATCGACATTGTTACTGACTAACTTTACATCCATAAGTGAGACCAAAATTCCTGTTGCTAAGTGAGACAGTGATTAAGTGAATTTTGCCTCATTTTACAACTTCCTTCCTCTCCTTTTCCCTTTCTTCCTTTCCTCTCACTCCCTCTCCTCTTCCTACCCTATACTCCTCTCTCCTTCCCTTGGCACGCAGAGCCCTCTCTGCAGGCATGCAAGCTGTTGCCCCAGCTCAGCTCCACTACACATGCACACACTCCTCCCGCCGGCCACCTAGTTTTTGGGTGTCTGCCATGCATACATGGGGGGGGGGCATGGCACATGGAGGAGACACGTGTGCATGCATACAGGGTCAGAGCGCACATGTGGGGCTCATGCTTGAAGGGCGTGGGGGTTTGTTTATGCACACGCAGGGGACACGTGCATGCATGGGGATCACATATCTACGTGTGGGGGTGGGGCGCATGTGGGAATCATGCATGCATGCACAGGGGCGGGGGAGCACGAGGGTGGGGGAGCACGGGGAGTTGTGTGCACATGTGCAGGAGGTCAGGTGTGTGTGTGGCGGGGTGTCGCGCTCGTATTGCGTTGTTTTCGGACACGACGACAAAAAGTTAGCCATGACGGTACTGCAGGCATCTGCAGCAGGGACCTCACGCCATCCGTGCCGTGGAAGGTCCGTTGTGCTTTTTAATGTGTGCTGCACAACCCATGTAAAAGAGAAAGAGAGAAGGCCTCGGTTGTACAGTTGCCAACAGATTGACTTTTTCAAATAACTTTTGATGGATGTTCCTGGGCAGCGGTCAAGGAAGAAGGTCGCAAGAGAAAAGCAAATTTTATTGCTCGGATCTTTCAGCCTGCCTGGTCAAGGAACAGGGTCACCTGAGCTGTTTTATTTGTATTGGAAGGCTTTGTCTTGTTGCTGTACAATTGTCTTTAGTCGCGGTGTTTATCCGGTTCTAATCGTCGTCACGCCGACTGAATGATGTGGCCGCCTAATATCTCTTCTATGGAGGGATCTCTCAGTGCTTGGGACGAGAACTTCTCGGCAGCTTCTCAGATCCTATCTTTTAATTAATCGTGGGTATAGAGATGTCGGTGCTTTGAACCTGCGTTGAATTTGTAAGGCGTTTACTTTCGCCGGCTTTCTTGGTTTATAGAAACCAAATGGGAGCCTTGGGAGAACAGGGATGTCAAACTCAAGGCCAGGATCCGGCCTGTGAGGTGGTTAGATCTGGCCCACGGGGCCACCCTGAAAATAGTGAGTGTCTCTGCCAACAAAAATGGGCTCCCGAGCCCCGTTTTCAGCTGCGATTGCCTCCTGCAACCCTCTGCCTGTTTTCCTGGCAAGCTGCTCGAGCCGCCATAGGTGCCCCCGACATGAGTGACATCAAGCTGGCCACAAACCCTGCCCCCCTAAGGTCAAAACCCTGATGCGGCCCTCAATTAAATTGAGTTTGACACTTCTGACCTACAAGCAGGGATGGGATTCACATAATTTAGAATAGAATAGAATTTTTATTGGCCAAGTGTGATTGGACACACAAGGAATTTGTCTTTGGTGCATACGCTCTCAGTGTACATAAAAAGAAAAGATACGTTCGTCAAGAATCATAAGGTACAACACTTAACGATAGTCATAGGGTACAAATAAGCAATCAGGAAACAATGTCAATATAAATCGTAAGGATACCAGCAATAAAGTTACTGTCATACAGTCATAAGTGGAAGGAGATGGGTGATGGGAGCGATGAGAAGATTAATAGTAGTGCAGACTTAGTAACTAGTTTGACAGTGTTGAGGGAATTATTTGTTTAGCAGAGTGATGGTGTTCGGGAAAAAAACTGTCCTTGTGTCTAGTTGTTCTGATGTGCAGTGCTCTATAGCGTCGTTTTGAGGGTAGGAGTTGAAACAATTTATGTCCAGGATGCGAGGGGTCTGTAGATATTTTCACAGCCCTCTTTTTGACTCGTGCAAAATACAGTTCCTCCATGGAAGGCAGGTTGGCAGCCATGTTTTTTTCTGCAGTTCTAATTATCCTCTGAAGTCTGTGTCTGTCTTGTTGGGTTGCAGAGCCAAACCAGACAGTTATAGAGGTGCAGATGACAGACTCAATTTACCTACCAATTCACCCAGCACCGGCTTCCACGCATGTGCACAGCTTGAAAATGTGGTTCGATAGGACGGCATAATGCTTGGGTGGGGTGAGTGGGCGGGGTGAGTGGGCACCCGTAGGTCGCTACTACCGCTTCACCCGAACTGGCTGAATACCATCTCTCCCTACAAGGCTGCAAGGTTGCAGTTTTTTTCC
Organism: Coluber constrictor foxii; assembly: GCA_038048745.1. Taxonomy (NCBI): domain Eukaryota; kingdom Metazoa; phylum Chordata; class Lepidosauria; order Squamata; family Colubridae; genus Coluber; species Coluber constrictor. Next base: position 83,493,094 of record CM075965.1, on the reverse strand, counting down.
CCCTCAAAGTTCACATCAAATTATTTATGGAGGTCCCAGTCAATTTACGTCACTTTCAGAGTAAGGACACATAAATAATTCTTCACGGGTCTGATCGTTTGGATAGGAACGGGTCAGGAAAAGGAATTAAAACATTTGAATAAGGGAGATGTGAAAAAGTTCTCTTAGAGTGATGTGGGAGCACTCGTCATGTGGGTCATAAAATAAGATGAAAATGGTTTTCTCGCCCGTCCAAAGGTTTACAAAATTTTGCAAACCACAGACATGGCGGAAGAAGTTAACTTATTTGCTTTGTCACCTGTATAAAATCCTTCTTAAAGTCGACACGCTCTGTGCTATTGTGCATCTCTTGGTAAAACAAAGCTCTGAGTATTCTGGAAGTTAATTTGCAATATTATCCCCAGTTTATTTCCAGAAAGAATAATATTCCCTGTCTTCCTCCTTCCTATTTTAAAATAATCCATCAGATTTGATGATGGAAGAATTAACTGGTGATAGTATAAATTCTGCTCTGTGTGTATTTGGAGGACTGAGGCTTGAGAGATTAATTGAAGACTGTAGGAGAAATAATTAAGAGTTGGATGTCAAAGCGTTATAAAGAAAAGTAGTTAGAGAGAGAGAGAGAGAGAGAGAGAGAGATGACAGGTGATAATAATGATAGAGAAATAAATGATAGATGATAGAATGATGACAGACAGACAGACAGACAAGAGAGAGAGAGAGAGAGAGAGAGAGAGAGAGAGAGAGAGAGAGAGAGAGAGAGAGAGAGATGACAACTAGATGATACATAGGGTAAAGGTTCCCCTCGCTCATATGTGCTAGTCGTTCCTGACTCTAGGGGATGGTGCTCATCTCCTTTTCAAAGCCGAAAAGCAAGTGCTGTCCGAAGACGTCTCCGTGGCCAGCATGACTAAATGGCAAAGGCACATGGAACGCTGTTCCCTTCCCACCAAAGGTGGTCCTTATTTTTCTACTTGCATTTTTTACCTGCTTTCGAACTGCTAGGTTGGCAGAAGCTGGGACAAGTAACAGGAGCTCACCTTGTTACGCGACACTAGGGATTCGAACCGCTGAACTGCCAACCTTTCTATCGACAAGCTCCGCGTCTTAGCTACTGAGTCACCTCATCCCTATGAGATGATACATAATGATAGAGAAATAGATGACAGGCAGACAGACAGACAGACAGACAGACAGATAGATGACAGATAAATGATACATGATGATAAAGATGATAGATAGATAGATAGATAGATAGATAGATAGATAGATAGATAGATAGATAGATAGATAGATAGATGGATGGATGGATGGATGGATGGATGGATGGATGGATGGATGGATGGATGGATGGATGGATAGATAGATAGATAGATAGATAGATAGATAGATAGATAGATAGATAGATAGATAGATAGATAGATAGATAGATAGATGATACATAATGATAGAGAAATAGATGATTGATAGATAGATAGATAGATAGATAGATAGATAGATAGATAGATAGATAGATAGATAGATAGATAGATAGATAGATAGATAGATAGATAGATAGATAGATGATACATAATGATAAATAGATGATAGATAGGCAGGCAGGCAGGCAGGCAGATAAAATAGACCATAGATGATGATAGATAGATGATAGGTTGACAGACAAATGATACATAATGATAGACAGATAGATGATGATGATAGATGATATATATATACAGATACAGATATAGCTATACTGTTATTAAATACTGGTCAAACCAGCAAATGAAGACAGTCACATTTTTGGTAACCCCTACAGAGGCCCGTCACAGGAGAGCCTTTTCAGAGAACCCCTTACAAGTTTTCTTCTACTTTTGCAAAAGTACTTTTTTTAAAAAAATTGAGCCATGGTTAAAGTTCAACTCCACGTCGGCTACTTGAGCCAGAGATTATATTCTGAGGATGAGGTCATTCTTCCTGTTTCATTCTTAGGTCATTGTTCTTTCCCTTATGGTGATCCTCTGACTAATTCTCCTGAAATATGTCTGTGATCCATAAAATAACCTTATTAGGTTTCTTTCTCAAATATTATTCTTTGCGTCTCGTTCCCCACCCCTACCCCAATGTGGATAAAGAGACATGCAAAAATCAGATTTTGTTTTTTGTTCCCTCCAGAAGGAGTTATTTTGAGGCCTTCTTCTCTTTTGATCCCTTCAGGCCTTGTGTTTCCATCCGGCCTAGGGAGTCCTCGCCTTACAACCACGATTGAGCGCAAAATCGCTCTCGTTGAGCAAGGCAACTGTGAAGTGAAGTTTGCCCGTATTACAACCTTTTGTACCGCGGTTGCTAAATGAATCAAGGCAGTTGTTCCGTTAGGTTGTCCAGCGAATCGAGCTTCCCTACTGACTTTGCTTGTCACATGACCCCGGGACACTGCAAGCAGTGGTGGGATTCAGCCGGTTCTGTCTGGTTTCGGCAAACTGGTAGCGGCGACTGCGGTAGGCCCCGCCCACCAGTAATGGGTTGCAAATCCTGTTGCTACCAGTTTGATCTTAGGCGTGCTCGCGCATGCGCATGATGCTTCTGCACAGACACATCTGGGCGGGTGGGCGGAGTTTCTCGCCGCTGCTGCTACCAGTTCGCCCGATCCAGGACGAACCGATAGCAACCCACCACTGCCGTCCAACCTCTCTGATGTAATGACGTCCTATTTTGCCACGATTTGGAGGCTGTGCGCATGCGCGGAAGGCACACATGTGAGCAAAGAGCATGCGCAAAAGGCTGAGCATGCGTGGAAGGTGGGTGCACGCACTCACATTTGCGAACCAGTACGGAAGGTAAGTGAATCCCACCCCTGACTGCAACCGTCATAAATAGGAACCTGTGGTCAAGCATTCAGATTTTGATCCTCTGATTATGGGGGATGCTGCAACAGTCGTAAGTGTGAAAAATGGTCACGTTGATCTTTTCAGTGGCGTTGTAACTATAAACTAATTTTCACTAAACAAACCATTATTAAGTCGAGAACTACTTGTAGACAGGAAACAAATGGTACGTACACTGCCATTTTCCCTTCCTCGAATGCTTTAACTTGGCATGCATAGTACAGCTAGTGCTTGACTTAACAACATTTCATTTAACGACCGTTCGAAGTTACAACGGCACTGAAAAAAGTGACTCGTTTTTCACCCTTACGACCGTTGCAACATTCTCATTGGTCGTGTGATGAAAATTCACATGCTTGGCAAGTGGCTCATATTTATGACGGTTGCAGTGTCCCGGGGTCACCTGATCCACTGTTGTGACCTTCTGACAAGCCAAGTCAATGGGGGAAGCCAGATTTATTAACAACCATGTTGCATACTTAAGGCAAGGGGGATGGGAAAATGGCAAAGCAGCACAGCAGCCAAAACCAAAAGCACATTCCAGACATATCTCTTTCAAGGCTATCTCCCAGGGTTATCCACAGCAGCCGGAGGGGAATGATTTCTACAACCCACAAAATTTCTCCATTGGCGAATGAGACTGATGACACACCCTGGGAGGAAGGGGGAAACAGGGTCAAGTTTGGGTTGTAAATTACGTGGGGTCAGAGTTGGCTTCACTTGGAACCTGCCGACATGAAGCTCCTAATAAATAACTGGATTTCTTTTGAAGCTTAGCTCGAGGCTTATGATTTAATTAGGGCATCCATTGGAACCCTGACATTAAGAACTGCAGTGATTTGCTTACCAACTTTGGCGAAAAAGATTGTAAAATGGGGGGGGGGGATCACTGAACAACTGTCCTTCTTAGCAGCAGAAGCTTTGGGCTGCACTGTGGTCATAAGTCAAGGATCTGTCTGCAAACCAAACTCAAGCATTGCAATTCTGACACCCTTCTCTCTCGCTTTCTGCTGTGTTTTTTGTTCCTGTTTTTCTCCTCTTTGAAAACAAGCATATTTTTTCCCGATGTTTATATTATATATATCTGCATATATATTTATATATTTTGCAGGTGCCTGAGATTATCAGCACCATCAGACAAGCAGGGAAGATCTCCCGTCAGGACGAATTTCAGAGCCAACTTGAAGATCCCTTTAGCAAGAAGTTTGAGGTGCTGTTTTGCGGCCGGGTGACAGTCGCGCACAAAAATGCGCCTCCGGCCCTCATCGATGAATGCATCGAGAAATTCAACGATGTGAGTTATACCAAAAACCTGGACGGGTCCCATCAAAATGACAGCGCCAGTGGATTTTCCATCGGTGACAAATTCCGCTCGGTCTTCCAACCTTCGGCGAGCGAAGAAGATTCCGCTAAACCCATGAGGAAATCTTACTCTCAGCCTGGACTCCCTTCTTTGGCGTTGAAAAAGGATTTGCATGCCTGGAGCCTGAAGAGTCACAGCCTGGCCAGATCCTTGGATGAAGACGATGCCGTTTCTCTCAACTTAAAAAGTCAATTTATCCAGGGGCAAAACATACAGCCGACAGATATCGCTGGGAATCGGATTATGCTGTTCACGGTAAAAACCTGATTTTGCTTGCTTAGCGTCACTGATCGTTGCTGTATTGCTAATCGTTTAAATGCTGCAGATCATTGAGAAGGGAGTAATTCGGGATGGGGTTTAGAATCAAATAGGACAGACCAGGGGTCAGCAACCTGCAGCCCTGGAGCCGCATGTGGCTCTTTCACCCCTCTGCTGTGGCTCCCTGTCACTCAAAATATGTGTCACAATCGCCAATGTGCGACACCCGCCAGCACGTGATTTATTGAGCTTTTCAACCCGCGGTAGGCCAACCATGGATAAATCCAAGAGAAGAAAAAAGTTCCAGAAGAAAACAATGTTTAATTGAACTAAATAGGCTAGTTTTGTGGCCGCTCAAGAATAGTCAGCCACAGGAAAGGTTTTGTGGCTCCCGGTGTTTTCTTTTCTGTGGGAAACGGGTCTAAATGGCTCTTTGAGCGTTTAAGGTTGCAGACCCCTGGGATAGACCCAGTGGTAGTATTCACTTACTTTCACTACCGGTTCACAAATGGGAGCATGCGTGCGTGGCCACTGGCTTAGCTCGCACGCACACCTCCGCCCATCCACAGGACCTTCCACGCATGTGCAGAGCATCAAAAACAGGGATAAATGGGATGTGATTACGTATGGGTGGGTGGGCGGAGCCACAGCTGCCGCTACCAGTTCACACGAATCGGATAAAACCGGCTGAATACTGTCACTGGCATAGGCTCACATCTTGTGATCCTCGGAGTCAAATTCAGCTCATCATCTGTTGGGATGGTGGCCTCTAACTTTTAATCTTGGCTAGCTGCCTATTTTTGGAGATTTTAGGAGGAGTTTTCACCAGTCTCACTTATAGCGATTTAGTGAAGGCAGAGTCCATTTGGGTCATTTCAAATAATTTCTCGGGGATGTTTTTTTCCGAGGCTAAGCTGAGCAGCTGTTTCAGAGATAAATTAACAGCTGATTCACCTGCTCCCCTCTGTGTCATTCGTTTCCTGGATTCTCACAAACTTTCTGCACTTTTCATACCAGCAAATAAACCCAGATAGTTTTCCATTATCTGGTTTCCTTTCCATTTTTGTCTGCACTGTCAATTTTAATGGTGTTTTTTGTTGCAAATTTTAGGTCAGTTTGGATGAAATCATGAAAGAGAATAGGAGGGAAAGGAAAGGAAAGGAAAGGAAAGGAAGGGAAGGGAAGGGAAGGAAAGGAAAGGAAAGGAAAGGAAAGGAAAGGAGGAGAAAGGAAAGGAGGAGAAAGGAAGGGAAGGGAAGGGAAGGGAAGGGAAGGGAAGGGAAGGGAAGGGAAGGGAAGGGAAGGGAAGGGAAGGGAAGGGAAGGGAAGGAAAGGAGAGGAGAGGAGGAGAAAGGAAAGGAAGGGAAGGGAAGGGAAGGGAAGGGAATGAGGGGAAAGGAAAGGAAAGGAAAGGAAAGGAAAGGAAAGGAAAGGAAAGGAAAGGAAAGGAAAGGAAAGGAAAGGAAAGGAAAGCAGGAAATAACTAACTAGGTAACATAATCAGTGCTATTCCTGACTAGTTGGGGTAATTAAATGTCTTCAAGAAAAGAAGGAATCACAGAGAGCACCAGGGACCCCTCAAGAAAAACCAAGCAACGAAAAGAGCGTGAACAAAAGTAAAATAATAAAATCAACGATGAAAAGGAACATAACAAGAATATATCAGCATGATTATCAAGAAAGAAAGGTTGATGGGTAGAGAGTTGAGAACAAGGGGCAGGAGGTGTATATACCATCTATGTAGATAGTATAGATGAAATATACAGGATATAGATGGGACTAGTTGCTGTATGTTTAGCCCAAGAAGGAGAAGGCTTAGTATCGTAATATCTTCCAATCCTTGAAGGGCAGGGAAGAGGGCATCAGTTTACTCTCCATAGCAGCCTAGGACAGGACGAAAAGCAACGGGTAGAAACTCCTCCGAAAGAGATCCTATCTGGATCGAAGGAGGAATTTCCTGGCAGTAAGAACAATTTATCAATGGAACAACTTAGCTTGCCTTCCCAGAGTTATGGGTGCTCCATCATGGGAGGTCTTCAAGGAAAGATTGAACAACCATTTGTCCTAATGGCATAAAGACTCCTGTCTTGGGCAGGAGTCCTCCAAGGTTCCTTCCAGCCTTAGGATCAGGGGTGGGATTCAGCCGGTTTGGGAAAAGCAGATGTTCATTTTAATCTGGTTCGCCGAACCGGTTGTTCCAAGGACTGGCTCACCCCGTCCACCTCGCCTCACCCCTCCCAGGAGTCTCCATGCAACCCATTTTGGATGCCAGGTAAGTGCAGGGCCCATGCGGAGGCTCTGGGAGAGGGAAAAACGGGCCTACTGGAAGTCCGGAACTGTTTCCAACCTCCAGAGGGCCTCCGGTTCCTTGGGGGAGGCCATTTTCACCCTTCCGGAGGCTCAAAATAAAAACCTCTGGCACCTGGGAGGGCGAAAAACGGGCCTACCAGAAGTACTGGAAGTCTGGAAAGGGCCCCATTCATGTCCTCAAGAGGGCCTCCAGTTCCCCGGGGGGAGGCCATTTTCCCCCTCCTGGAGGCTCCAGGAAAGCCTCTGGAGCCTGGGGAGGGCGAAAACACTCCCCCCCCACACACACACTATGGTGCAGGAGGGTGAAATTTTTCAATCCCACCCCTGCCTAGGATTCTATCATTTTGTGATTTCTCCTGGGGCAGGATTCACCTTGGAGCGACTTAGCAATGTTTCCTCCATGTTTTCATTGCACGAAGCTTCCTTGTCTTCTGTGGGGCAAAGAAAGAGATTCAGTGCATGCTTACGGGGGAATCGATCCTGGCAGATTCCAGTGAAATTGATTTCCTAGGAGGAGGGTCTTTTAAGGACGAGGGTCTTCTCTAGCAGGGTTAAACGTAGGTTACGTTGACCTTGAGTATGATGCTTCTTTCAAGGAGCCTATGTAAGCACCATGGCTTCCTGGAATGGATGTAGCCTTTCTTTCCGTTTAAGGAAATGGGTTATGGTGTAACAAAGAGGAAACACTTTTGACCTTACACTTCCTTCTTTATTGGGCAACTGGCAACTGTCCCTACTTATGAGGAATTAAGGTTGGGTCAAATAAGGAGGCCTTGGTTTTAGAAGAATAGAATAGAATAACAGAGTTGGAAGGGACCTTGGAGGTCTTCTAGTCCAACCCCCTGCCCAGGCAGGAAACCCTACACCACTTCAGACAAATGGTTATCCAACATCTTCTTAACAGCTTCCAAGGTTGGAGCATTCACAACTTCTGGAGGCAAGTTGTTCCACTGATTAATTGTCCTAACTGTCAGGAAATTTCTCCTTAGTTCTAAGTTGCTTCTCTCCTTGATTAGTTTCCACCCATTGCTTCTTGTCCTGCCCTCAGGTGCTTTGGAGAATAGCTTGACTCCTTCTTCTTTGTGGCAGCCCCTGAGATATTGGAAGACTGCTATCATGTCTCCCCTAGCCCTTCTTTTCATCAGAATAGACACACACAATTCTAGGAATTTGTTACTAAAAGTTTATAGCTTATGATGATACTCCTACACAATCTCCTAAATTGTTTCCTGTTGCTTTGTACCAATGCGATCACCTCTTCTAACAGTCTGTGATGAAATATGTCAGATAACTAGGATGGAAGAAGACCTTGAGATAGGAACCCATGAAAATAAGGCATCCCTTCCCAAAAGGTCCCTGTAATCTTTGCAATTCAACCAGATCTTTTCATTCCATTATACCATCTCGGCTGCCAAAGCTGTTTTTTCTTTAAAAAAAAATTGGGAACTTTATTGATGTTGATGCTTTTGAGGTTTACAGTTTTACGCGGTGTGCTGTGCTTCAGCTGTTCTGATTCGTGATGGGATTCATTCGGGAAATGTTATCTCTGGTGGGTAGGTAGGTAGGATGGATGGATGGATGGATGGATAGATGATAGACAGACAGACAGACAGATATGGAGATCTTAGCAGAGATAGATATATAGATGATAGATAGATAGATAGATAGATAGATAGATAGATAGATAGATAGATAGATAGATAGATAGATAGATAGATAGATAGAGATACATAGATGATAGAGAGATGATAGAGATATAGAGAGCTTAGTGGAGATAGATATATAGATGACAGATTATAGATAGATAGATGATAGATAGATGATAGATGATAGATGACAGATGACAGATGATAGATGATGGATGATAGATGATAGAGACATTGATTGATAGATAGGTGATAGGCAGATGATAGAGTAGATAGATAGAGATAACTTAGCAGAGATAGATAGATAGATGATAGATAGATAGATAGATAGATAGAGAGAGAGATGATAGATGATAGATACATAGATGATAGAGAGATGATAGAGAGATATAGCGAGCTTAGTGGATATAGATATATAGAGGACAGATGATAGATAGATGATAGATAGATGATAGATGACAGATGACAGATGACAGATGATAGATGATAGATGATAGATGATAGATGATAGATGATAGATGATAGAGACAGACATTGATTGATAGATAGGTGATAGGCAAATGATAGAGTAGATAGATAGAGATAACTTAGCAGAGATAGATAGATAGATGATAGATAGATGATAGATAGATAGATAGATAGATAGATAGATAGATAGATAGATAGATAGATGATAGATAGATAGATAGATAGATAGATAGATAGATAGATAGATAGATAGATAGATAGATAGGATGGAGAGAGAGGGAGAGAGAGAGACCGGGAGGGAGGGAGGGAGGGAGGGGGAGAGAGAGAGAGAGAGAGAGAGAGAGGAGAAGATAGACAGATGATAGATAGATAGATAGATAGATAGATAGATAGATAGATAGATAGATAGATAGATAGATAGATAGATAGATGAGAGAGAGAGAGGAGAGGAGAGGAGAGGAGAGGAGAGGAGAGGAGAGGAGAGGAGAGGAGAGGAGAGGAGAGGAGAGGAGAGGAGAGGAGAGGAGAGGAGAGGAGATGGATGGATGTAGGGATGTAGGGATGCATGGATAGATGGATGGACAGATGGACAGACAGACAGATGATTGGATGTAGAGGATTGATTTAGAGGAGGAGAATATTTCTAGCTCAGGGCTGAACTGAGGTATCCTTGGTGCTCTTTGAGTTTGGTGGTTTTCTTCGTAGCACTGATGATGTTACTTAGCTTGGTAGTGAAACATTCTGAGAGAAAACCACCAAGCTCAGAGCACACCCAGACTCTACAATTAAAAATAAAATAAAATTACTTAGCCATTCCATCACATAGAAACTGTTTGCTCTGGAGAGCAGTTCCCACGTTAACGGGGCCCTTCAGAAGTTTGTCACAGCTCAGCGCAGTGTGCAACCGCCCGAGGCTTTAACACACGCAACGTCGGTGAAGAGTTTCCAAATCAAAAATTAAGCCGCAGAGAGTAAAACTGGCCCATTAAGAATGCTTCGCAGGTTATGAGGTAACGTCTCATGGTCTGCTTGCTTGAGACTGCTGACATCCCACGGTTGCCTGGCAACATGTGGCTCAAAGAGTCGCGGTCCAAAATTGCAGCCTGGAATAGGCATACCTGTAAGATCATGTATTTCCGACAGGTGTCTGTTTATCGATGCCCTTAAAGCAGTTTTGTACGATCGCTAAAGCTCTCACGTTGACGTTGCCTTCTTGGCATCAAAGCAAGGTTTAGATTTAATGGGACATCTAGTCTGGGCATCCTTCGAATTATTTAAAATTAAGTTTGCTTCTGGAAACTATGTAAAGAGGGGTGGGGGGGCCTTGTAATTTCATTTTACACCTCATCTGATAGACATCAGTGTTGGGTGAATGCTCCCACTTACTTCGGAGTAGGTGCCACCTAACACGGAGAGATGTTCAGTGCTCCCTCCTTCTTTGAACTCGATAATGGATAATTGTCTACGAATTGATGTATTTGTTTATTTGCATCCAATCTTTGTTGTTATTGTTACAAATGACTGGAGGCAGCAAACGTGTTTAAGACACCTCCCCTTCTCCCCTATTGGACCCACAACAACCCTGTATGATAAGTTGGGCTGAAAGAGAATGACTGGTCCAAAGTCACCCAGCCGGCTTTCATGATTAAAGTGGGACTAGAACTCACCGTCTCCTGGTAATTGGCCCAAAGTCTCCCAACTGGTTTTCATGACTAAAGTGGGACTAGAACTCACTGTCTCCTGATGATTGGTCCAAAATCACCCAGCCAGCTTTCATGACTTAGGCAGGACTAGAACTCACCGTCTCCTGGTGATTGGCCCAAAGTCTCCCAACTCGTTTTCATGATTAAGGCAGGACTAGAACTCACCGTCTCCTGGTGATTGGCCCAAAGTCTCCCAGCTGGCTTTCATGACTAAGGCGGGACTAGAACTCATTGTCTCCTGGTGATTGGCCCAAAATCTCCCAGCCGGCTTTCATGACTAAGGCGGGACTAGAACTCATTGTCTCCTGGTGATTGGCCCAAAGTCTCCCAGCCGGCTTTCATGACTAAGGCGGGACTAGAACTCACCGTCTCCTGGTGATTGGCCCAAAGTCTCCCAGCCGGCATTGATGACTAAGGCGGGACTAGAACTCACCGTCTCCTGGTGATTGGCCGAAAGTCTCCCAGCCGGCATTCATGACTAAGGTAGGACTAGAACTCTTAAGTTTCTCAATTTCTCATCCAGGGAAATAAAACATTCTGCCTTTTTTAATATTTCCTAAAATATTTCATTCTTCTAGGAGGGGGGTGGGTGCTAACTTTCTACATATCCTTCCCAAACATGATCAAAAGTGGCATTTGTTTAATCGGCTTCATCGTTGTTTTGACGTCGGCAAATTTGTGGGTTTTTTAAAAAAATACTGCTTTAAATAAATCCCCCTTCCTTGCATCCTGTTTATGCAGAACGCTTCGACTCTATTGTGCTGAGCACAATAACGGGAATAATATTTGGGGCTGCATTATTGACATTGTTTTTATTTGTTTTCAGATTGGGCAGTCCGAAGTTTACATCATAAGTCCCGAAACCAAAAAAGTAGTTATTGAGAAAAGCTTCAAAGAAATTTCCTTTTGCTCCCAGGTATCCACTTTTTAATTCCTTTTTTTTCCCATTCTCTTGTCTCTGATTGATTTCTCTGTTGATTTTCATACATTATTATTATTGTTGTTATTGTTGTTGCTATTATCATCATCATCATCATCATACTGTAATGCTCTCTACATGGGGCTCCCCTTGAGGAGTACCCGGAGGCTCCAACTGGTCCAGAATGCAGCCGCGCGGGTGGTTATGGGAGCGACGTGGTGCTCCCATGTGACCCTCCGTGCTGCGCGAGCTGCACTGGCTCCCGGTGTCTTCTGGGTGCGCTTCAAGGTCTTGGTTACCACCTTCAGAGTGCTCCATGGCTTAGGACCAGGGTACTTACGAGACCATCTTCTGCCACCAGTAGCCTCTCACCGACCAGTACGCTCCCATAGAGAGGGGTCCTTAGGGTGCCGTCGGCCAAACAATGTCGACTGGCGGCCCCCAGGGGGAGAGCCTTCTCTGTGGGGGCACCTGCCATCTGGAATGAGCTCCCCCCCCCGGAGATACGGAGGATCCCAGATTTACGCACTTTCCGCCGCGCCCTCAAAACATTTTTATTCCAACAGGCTGGTCTCCCTTTTAAATTGGCTTTTTAAGTTTTACACAATTTGGGTGTTTTAAATTTGTTTTTGAGCCTAAATTATTTAATGTATTTTTAATAGCTTTTAACTTTTGCATGATATATTTTACCTTGAGGCTGTTCACCACCCTGAGTCCCTCGGGAGTAGGGCGGTATATAAATCTAATAAAATAAATAAATAAAATAAATAAATCATCATTATTATCATCATCATCATAATTATGATTGGATTTTTGTTTCAAGTTTAATTAAATGCCCACTTGATTACAGTCTTATACAGGTAGTCTTCGACTCACGACTGCAGTTGAGCCCAAAATTTCTGTTAAGGGAGACATTTGTTTTCCCCGTTTTACGACATTTCCTGCCCAAGTTGCTAAGTGAATCACTGCAGTTGATACATTAGTAACCCGGTTGTTAAGTGAATCTGGTCGCAACGGTCACTAAGTCACTAACTGTTGTAAGTCAAGGAGTACCTGTTACAACGGCACTGGAAAAAGGTAAATTATGGGCATTTTTCACACATACAACCACTGCGGCATCCCCACTGGCACGTGATCAAAATTCAGACAATTGGCAACTGACTCATATTTACGACAGTCGCAGCGTCCCGGGGTCACGTGATCCCCTTTTTGCGACCTTCTGATAAGCAATATCAACAGGGAAGCCCGATTCACTTAACAACGGTGTTTCTGAGGTAACAATTGCGGTGATTCCCTTAGCAAGTAAGACCGCAAGATTCACCTCACAACTGTCTCGCTTAGCAAGACAAATGCTGGGCTCGCCTGGGGCTATAATCGGTTTGTAATTTGGTTTGTAATTTGTTTAAACAATTAACAAATGAAGTCCAGTTTTGATGAAACTGGTTTTTTTTCCCAGATGGTCCAAAGAATAGAGGCAAATGATGCATTTCCATGGAAATCCCCTAATGCTAAATGGGTTGGCGGCCAATAATGATAAAATAAACTTTAGCATAGATCTCAGAATGGTTATTTTTAAAGGAAATCTGTCATAAATTAGAAGGAGTTCCTTTGAGATCATTTACTTTGTCAGGGAATATTTCTGAGTCAGCCCTTAGCTACTTGCCCTCAGGGTCAAATTCTTTTTTTTTTTTTTTTACCAAGCCAGCTGGAAATAAAATCTAATTTTTCCTACTCCCGCTTCATTTAATGATTAACTTGTAGCACAGACGGTGGAAGAAAATATTACACCGTGCATCTCTATTGGCAAAGCAAGAGAGATGCTACAATTGGCCTCTTCCTTTGGAGGCTCAGCCACAAGATTTGTGGACAAGGTAGTGCAGTGAAAAATTAACTGCGTTACTTCCTTTTTCCCAGTCAGGAGAGTCATTCGTCCTAAAACCAGATTTATCCTGGAGCTGCTGTTCAAGAAAAACATAAAACATAAGAAAAATTGGGAGCGCTGATTAAAAATCTTTCTACAGACACTCTGGTGTTTCTCAATCTTGCCATCTGGAAGATGGGTGTTATTGAACAGCTATCTAACAAAATGAAATTTAATGTAGACAAAAGAAAGTCGGACACTTAGGCAAGAAAAAATGCACATATAGATTGGGGAAAATGGTGAGAAGGATCTTGGAGTCTTAGTGGACAACCAGATAAATATGAGCCAAGAACGAGCCAAAAAAGCCAACGCAATCCTAAATTGCATGAACAGAGGGATACAATCAAGATCAAGGGAGGTACTAATACCACTCTATAAAGCCTTAGTAAGACCACACCTAGAATACCTCATCCAGATCTGGTCACCACATTGTAAAAAAAATGTTGAGGCTCTAGAAAGAGTGCCAGAGAAGATCAACCAAGATGATTAGGGGCAATGGTGAAATCCAGATTTTTTTTACTACCGGTTCTGTGAGCGTAGTGTGGCTTGGTGGGCGTGGCTTGGTGGACGTGGCAGGGGAAGGATATTGTAAAATCCCCATTCCCACCTCACTCCAGGGGAAGGATCCTGCAAAATCTCCATTCCCACCCCACTTTGGGGCCAGCCAGAGGTGGTATTTACCGGTTCTCCAAACTACTCAAAATTCCCTCAACCGGTTCTCCAGAACCTGCTGGATTTTACTCCTGATTAGGAGACTGGAGGCTAAAACTAATAAAGAACGGTTGCAGGAACTGGGCCTGGCTAGTCTAGTGAAGAGAAGGACCAGGGGAGACAGGATAGCAGCCTTCCAATATTTGAGGGGCTTCGACAGAGAGGAGGGGGAGTCAAGCTATTCTCCAAAACACCTGAAGGCCAGAGAAGGAATAACAGATGGAAACTGATCAAGGAGAGATTCAACCTGAAAACAAGGAGAAATTTGAGTGTGTCGGCATTCAACCATTATAAATGAAGCTCTCTCTTTTTCCTCCACGCAGTCATAAAGCGGTTTATTCCTATTCCTTTATAAATGTTTTGATGTAATGATTTGTCTCGCAGGGGATTCATCACGTGGATCACTTCGGATTCATCTGCAGAGAGCCTTCCAAGAACAAAGGCTTCCATTTTGTGTGTTACGTATTTCAGTGTACAGATGAAGCCCTGGTAAGGACTCGAAAATAGCAATAGTGCTTAGACTTATATACCACTTTACAGCCCTCTCTAAGCAGTTTACAAAGACAGCCTCTTGCCCCCAACAATTTTGGGTCCTCGTGTTTACCGATGGAAGTCTGAGTCAACCTTTCTGCCGATCGGGATCAAACTGCTGGCAGTCGGCAGAATTAGTCTGCCATACTGCATTCCAACCACTGGGAAGGAAGTGGTTGGGAGGGAGGGAGGGAAGAGGAAGGAAGGAAGGAAGGAAGGAAGGAAGGAAGGAAGGAAGGAAGGAAGGAAGGACTAGCAATAGCACTTATATACCGCTTCACAGCCCTCTCTAAGTGGCTTACAGAGTCAGCATATTGCCCCCAATAATTTTGGGTCCTCGTTTTTACCGACCTCGGAAGGATGGAAGTCTGAGTCAACCTTTGAGCCGGTCAGGATCAAACTACTGGCAGTTGGCAGAATTAGCCTGCAGTACTGCATTCTAACCACTGCGCCACCGTGGCTCAAAAGCTGGCAAAAGGACTAGCAGAAAAATCCAGAACTTTGATTTTTCTCTCCTCCGTCTCTCCCTCTCTCTCTTTTAGGTGGATGAGATTATGATGACTTTGAAACAGGCATTCAGTGTGGCGGCCATCCAGCAAAATTTCAAATCCCAGCTGCAGTTCTGCGATGGGTGTCCTATGCAAATTCTTCATAAACTCTGTGAAAAGATAGAAGGTAAGGGGTGGGGGGGTGGGAAGCCTGCTTAATTTTTAGGGTGTATATAATTGCATCATTGTATAGATAAGGATGAGTGGTGTGGTGGCCTAGAGGTGGACTGATCCTAGGTAGCAGGCAGATATTTTTCTCTCTCTGGGCACAATGAGAATATATCTGCCGAACAAAACTCCTCATTGGCGACAGGAAGGGCATCCGGCCAGTAAACACACAGCTCCATTCAGTTGCCCAAGATTCCACCCCGCAAGGAATTACAGGGTCTTTAAAATAGGATGATGATTGTACAGATAAGGATGTCTTGCGGCCAAAACAAAGGTAAATCTTAATTTGCTGCTATCATCACGAGACCAAAGAGCAAATTGTTTCACCCATCCACAACTTCACTTTGTGAATTTCAGCTGACGAAATGTTCTCTAAAAGGCTGATTTAATGTTGTGATCCGTTTATTTGTTAGGTACGCATCCTTCTAAAACTAAGTTGGAACTGCAGAAACATTTAACAGCACTGAATAACCAGGAGCAAGCTGAAATCTTTGAGGAAGTTCAGGTAATTGCCGGTATATATTTTTTTTTCTGGGGAGGAAAAATAAACATTTTCTACGTTGTGTTGTTCATTTGTGCCTCTTAGCAGGAGTTGCGTTAAAATCAGTGGAAATTGCTTGCCAAGGATTAAGCAACATTGGTTGAATTGCAAGATTATGTCATCTGTGACTTGTCCATACATTATTTTTTTTTTTTAAACTTCAAAATAGGTTTAAGTTTTTGGAAGGGAAAAAAAAAATTGTCCAAAACATTTTGCTTTACGTTGGGTCGATGCAAACTTTTGCGGCATTGATGGCCCATAGAGGATGTAGGGAAAAAAAATTAAAAAATAACAGGCATGTGATTACGATTATAAGTTTTTGGAGTCAACCAAATGAACACTGCCTTTAGAGAATTCAGAGAATTGCCTCATTCACTTCTCCGAACGGCAGGATAGAAAGCTAATTGAAATAAATTGTTTAATAATTCCGGCTATATATTGTGAAATTGAGACGGCCAAGTCGTTTATGGTACAGGTAGTCCTCGATGTACGACCACAATTGAGCCCAAAATTTATGTTGCTAACTGAGACATTTGTTAAGTGAGTTTCTTCCCCCCCCCCATTTTACCAACTTTCTTTCCACACTTACGAAGTGAAACATTGCAGTTGGTACATTAGTAACCTAGTTGTTAAGTGAATCTGACTTTGCTTGTCAGGAGGTCAGAAAAGGGGATCACGTTTCCCCGCGACTGTCGTAAATATGAGTCAGTTGCCAAGCGTCTCGGTTTTAATCGCGTGACCATGGGGATGCTGCAACGGTCGTAAGTGTGAAACCTGGCCACAAGCCCCCTTTTTCGGGGCTTTTTCGGCGTAACTTTGAGCGGTCCGTAAATAAAATGTCGTTAAGTCGAGGACCATCTGCGTTTGCAGCAATTTGGCGATGCAACGAGTTAAAAGGATTAAGCTTTCCTCTTTTTCTTTGTTTGTAGAAAATAAGGCCAAGGAATGAACAGAAGGAGAATGAACTAATCATCTCTATCCTGAGGAACATGTATGAAGAAAAACAGAAAGACCACATTCACCTCGGGGAAGATAAACAGGTTTGCAATTTCCTTTCTCCGATATTCGTTTTGAAAGACGGATGGGGAAAATGTTTTCTCACAGCAATCGCGTTAGGAGAGCAGGACTCAGTTTAAAAACAACAACAACAACAACCCAAAAACACACACCAGGGGCTACAACTTTTGGGGAAAGAGTTGAAAATTGCTGTACGCCAGTGATCTTGCAAATACAAAACGAGGAGGTATAGCTGGGAGCAGCGGTAGGCTGCAAATAATTTAACAACCGGTTCTCTGCCCTTATGACCGGCTGGGTGGGTGTGCCTGAGGTGGATGTGGGCAGGGGAAGTGACCAGCGGTGGGACTTAACCGGTTCTCTGGCTGGGTAGATGTGGCCGGTTGGTCATGTGACTGGGTAGATGTGGCCGGTTGGTCATGTGACTGGGTAGGTGACGTCAGTCAACACACCCAATCCCGCCTCTCGGCCACTTGCCTCGAAGGCAGAGGTAGGATTCAGTCGGTTGGGGCTAAACACTGCCAACCACTGGCTGGCCCTGTCCTGTTTTTTTCAGCCTGTTTTTTGGCTTTTTTTCCAGGCAGTTTTTCGGGCCCTTTTTGGCCATTTTTCAGGTCATTTTCAGGCTGTTTTTTGGGCCCTTTTTGGCCCCTTTTCAGGTCGTTTTCAGGCTGTTTTTCGGGCCAAAAATGGTGATCCCGTTGCAAAATGGATCACCATTTTTGGCCCGAAAAACAGCCTGAAAACGACCTGAAAAATGGCCAAAAAGGGCCCGAAAAACTGCCTGAAAAAAAAGCCAAAATGGTAGTAAAGATAAATAGAACCAACCCCTGTTTGATCTCTGATTGGCTCAATTTTCTTAAATTGCCCGACAATGACTTCTATTTTATTTTATTTTTTTGTATGCTGCTGCTGCTGATTTCTTGGCAAACAGCTTGCCAAGAAAATGACCAAATGGGAATGAATTAAACTATCTGGAGTATATTCTGAAGTCTTTGACATTTTCCAGCAGTTTTTCTATTACAAAAATGTCCCCTGGGAGCGAGCACTTTTATTATTATTATTATTATTTTAAGGGGTTCCTGTTGATTTATCTTTATTTTCTCTTTCAAATGCATTTGTTATCTTAACCTCCCAGACTGGGCAGCCCTCTGGAGAAGCCGTGGGAAACGAAATGCCGAACAACACAACTAGGTTCAAGCTTGACATGCTTAAGAGCAAAGCCAAGAGGTCACTTACAGAATCCTTAGAAAATATTTTATCTCGCGTAAGTCTCTTTCGAATCCCTCGAAATCCGACGTCGCTGTGTTGGCCGTTGGCATCCGAGTGATGAAAAATGTATTTTTGCACTAAAATAAACAACTGTATTTAAAACTAAACATGCACCTAGGTATGGGTTTACAACGATGGGAATTGTTGTGGTCTGCCAGCAGCCTGCAGAACTGGCAGCATGAGGAGTGAGGAGGCTGGGGAGGAACATGGCCAGTCCTAGAGTCTGGGGAAGGCCCTGACGATGGCTGTGTCGGAGGCAGAGAGGGGGCCAGGGCCATCTGGGAGTGATGTATGGACTCCGGAGCCTCCAGAGTCGACATCAGAGAGGTAGAGAAACAGGAGGAGCCTGTTCCTAGTGCGCACATGCGCAGAGCTGCCAGAAGGCAAGAACAGTTAAAACAAAAGGGGCGACTCGGGAGTAAGGCTTGGAGATGATTAGCTCCTCCCATAAGACATAAAGGAAGAGCAAAGGCACGTGGGCCTTTGCAGGCAGCAACGTTGTGGATGGTGTCGGTTTGTACTTTGAAGCTCCGTTTTTGACTCTGTGTTTCCTTGCGGCCTGGCCAAGATAATTGCCAATTAGGTCTTTGGCAGCGTGTCAAAGAAGATAAAGGTGGGTGTTTACCAGCCTTATCTGAAGGACTATGGCAGACTTCTGTTGGACTATTTATAAACTCTGGGTGATTCAGCACGTGCTGTGAATGAAAGGAATTCACAGCCGTTAAAATTTAAAAAGGAGGGTTTAGGGGCTAATTGTGTGCTTTTTACTATATCAGGAAGCCTAAGTCAGAACAGGAATAATGAGCGACATATTACGAGTATCCATCGGCGAATACACCGCCCACTCTTTTAATGGGAATTCAGAGAAATATTTGGTCATTTTCAATACTTCAGACTTTTCGATCAAGTGTCGTGAGGGAAAGAAATGCAAGTACAGTACAGCTTTTCCTCCACTTACAATAGTACATTTAGTGACTGTTCAAAGTTAACAACGGCACCGAAAAAAAGTGACTGAGGACCGTTTTTCACACTTATGACCCAGCGTCCCCATAATCAGGTGGTCGAAATTCAGACGCTTGACAACTGACTTGTATTTATGTCCGTTGCTGTGTCCTGAGGTCATGTGATCTCCTTTTGCCCCCCCTATTGGCCTTCTGGAACGCGGTTTTCCCCCAACCTATTGGCGTTCCAAAAAGCGGTGAAGAACTGGCTTTTCCAGCAAGCCTGGGACCATTGATCTCGCGACGGCGATCTTGCGAGACCCAGCCATGGAATGGAATGTATGAGTTTTTAATGTTTTCTTTTTTAAAAAAAAAATTTTACGGGATATTGTTCGCATTGTTTTTTTTGCTGTAAGCCGCCCAGAGTCCCTAGGAAGTTGGGCAGCGTAGAAATGCGACTAATAAATAAATAAAATAATAAATTTGGCGACCTTCTGACAAGCAAAGTCCGTGGGGGAACCAGATTCACTTAACAACCGGGTTACTAATTTAACAACGGCAATGATTCGCTTCACAACTCTGGCAGGAAAAGTCGTAAAATGAGGCAAAACTCACTTAATAACTGTCTTTCTTAGCAGTGGAAATTTTGAGGTCGTAACACGAAGACTACTTGTAATAGTTAGCGTATTCTTAGCTCACCCCCAAAATTAAGTTTAATAATGATCACAGCGACGCTAGAATCTTTAAATTTAACCATTTATGCATTACAAGGAATGCCTTTTGTATGCCTTTTCCTGCTTCTTTGTATATGTAGTATATATCTTTATAATTTTAAATACATATAATAATACGAGGGTTTTCTTGGCAGGGAAATAAAAGCAAGAGCCTACAGGAAACTTCTGGAAGTCTTGATTTGGATAGCTCCTTATCCAGCACGCTCAGTACTATAAGTAAAGTAAGTGAATTGTATGTTTTAAAGCCAACACAAGCAATGGAATACTTCACTTTACAATTTTCTTTCATAAAACGTTTAGCCTCCGATAAATTCCTGGCATAATTGTTGTATTTTATTTTTAAAGAGCGAAATCATTTGATCCTAGGTATTTTTTTTTAAATTTGATTTATATGCCGCCCTTCTCCGGAGACTCAGGGCGGCTTACAATGCGTTAAGCAATAGCCTTCATACTTTTGTATATTTATATTTATACAAAGTCAGCTTATTGCCCCCAACAAACTGGGTCCTCAATTTACCCACCTTAGAAAGGATGGAAGGCTGAGTCGACCTTGAGCTTGCCTGGGATTGAACTCGCAAGTAATTGCAGGCAGCTGGATCTTAAATGCTGCCTTTGTAGGAGGCATTACCCCCCTATGCTACTCAGGCTTAATTTACTTACCATATGTACATCTGAATAATTACTCAGTACCAATAGGCAAGAAAATACAGCTAGTTAGTCCTTGACTTACAGCAGTTCGCTTAGTGGCCATTGAAAGTTACAACAGCACTGAAAAAGGGGACTTAGGCAGAGGTGATATTCAGCTGGTTTGGATCGGTTTGCCCGAACCGGTAGCGGAAATCGTGGGTGGCCTGAAAACACCCCAGAAAACAACCTCAAATCGGCCCAAAATGACCCAAAAACAGGTATGTGTACATTGGCCAGGTGGTCTTCGGGCTTACGGTGCTCCAGCATGCACACATGCACTGACATACATGCCCGTTCTGGTTTGGGCACTCTGTGCCGAAAAGGTTTGCCATCACTGGTGTGAGGTAAAATAGATGATTGGTTAGAAAAACTGATGGAGCCAGCAGAGGTGACTGAATTGACTGCTTTAATCAAAGAGACATGCCCACTTGGAAACCACTCCTGGACTTTGTGCTCGAGATGGAAAGAAATAGAAACTTTGATTTGGGTTGTGCTGCTTAGATCGTTCACCATTTTGCTTCGTTCGACAGGAAACATCTGCCGGCGACCAGGAAAACCACTTCCCCCCAGACAGCCCTCTAAAACCCAATGGACCGGTGGACAATCTTGACCTTCTTTCGACCGCATCCGACGAACCATCTGAAGAACATCCTGCCCAATCAGCCTACCAGGCCTTCAGAAGGCGAGCTAACACCCTGAGCCACATGCCGTTGGAAGCCCAGGAGTCGTTTGAATCTGCGGAAACCTCTCCGTCTGTTTCGCAAAGGAAACTTCTGAGGTATCATTCCATGACCACAGAGACGCCAAACCAGCAAAAGTAAGATTCTAGCACGGGGAGGGAGAGGCATGGGGAGGAAATGTTTACAGGTATGTCTACCTTAGGCAAAGGAGAAGGTCCTTGGGATTCATTCTTTGTCCTAACCGCAGCATGGATAGTCTGAGATGTTGTTGTGACCCAGGCCCAATAGGTATTATCAGACGCAATCAGTTCTAAACAAACAGATTTTATTAGAACAGCTGAGAATTAACTCATTCTCAGCGTAGTCCAAAGTAATTCAAAACAAATTGTTCATAGCACAATTCTTCAGCCTTATCACCAACCTTGGTCTAATTAGGCAACCTGCCAAAGGCTTTTCTTGGCAAAAGTTCAGAAGCAGAAGACACCGACCAGAAATAAATGCAGCAAGACAAGAAACTAATCTATCAATGTTGTTTTCCGACAAAGAGCCCAAGAGCCGTTGCTGGTCTTTTAAGCCTTATGGGAGGGGCCAATCATCTCCTGGCCTTACTCCTGAGTTGTCCCTTTTGCTTTAGCTGCTCTTCCCTTCTGGCAGCTCCTCTCATGCGTGCACTAGGAACAGGCTCCTCCTGCTCCTCTGCCTCTCTGCTGTCCGCCTCTGGAGGCTCCGGAGTCCGCACATCGCTCCCCGATGGCCCTGGCCCCATCTCTGTCTCCGACGCAGAGCCCTCATCCGGGCCTTCCCCAGCCTCCAGGATGGGCCCATGTTCTTCCTCAGCCTCCTCACTGTCCTCCTCACTCCTCACTGACCACAACAGATGTTGAGATCAAAGTTGGTATTCAGCCAGTTCAGCCCGGTTCGTGCGAATCGGTAGCAGAAACTGCCTGGATGTAATGTCGTCCTATTTAGCCACGTTTTTTAGCTCGGGCATATGCACGGAAGGCATGCATGTGCGAAGCAAGCATGCGCATGTGGAGTGAACCGGTAGTGAGAAAATGTGAAACTCACTGCTGGTTGAGATGATTTAACAGCATCTGCTTTCCATGGGAATGTACTTTATGAATGCAACTTTATTAATGATTGAATTTGTTACCCTTATTAACTATTAATTGGGTGAGGGAGCAGGCAGCCATCTTTTGTGATTTTGGACATAGGATTAAGAGGATTTATTACTCATGTCTATATAGAACAGTCTACTCAACTAATGGTCAGCTTTTCAACCCCCGGTAGGCCAATCATGGATAAATCCAAGAAAAGAAAAGTTTCAGAAGACAACATAATGTTTAATTCAACTACATAGGCTAGTTTTGTGGCCGCTCAAGAAATAGGCATGGGAAGGGTTTTGTGGCTCCCGGTGTTTTCTTTTCTGTGGGAAACGGGTCCAAATGGCTCTTTAAGTATTTAAGGTTGAAGACCCCTGGCCTGGACTGATATACTTGAGTTATTTATGAACCCAAAATGTAATTGGAGGAATAGGTTTTCAGGACAGGGAAGCAGATAAATTTCTAGTCCGAAATCTACCTATCTATGTGATGCCGAAAGATAATGCAGTGAAGAAGCTTCTGGAACCAAAGACTGGAAGTACAGGTAGTCCTTGACTTATGACCACAATGGAGCAACTGTTAAGTGAATCACTGCAGTTGTTAAATTAGTCACATGGTTGCGGAATGAATGTGGCTTCCCCATTATCTTTGCTTATCAGAAGGGTCACAAAACGTGATCCCTTGACCCCGGGACACTGCAACCATCATCAGTACATGCCCAGTTGCCAAGCATCTGAATTTTTGATCACGTGACCACGCGGTGGCTACAAGGGTCGTAAGTCTGAAACAATCGCCATAAGTCACTTTTTTCCAGAGCCTTGGTAACTTCAAACAGCCACTAAATAAACAGTTGTAAGTCAAGGACTGTTTGTATATGGGTTACTCCTTGCCCTTTTTATAAACTAGCAAACTGCGAAATTGTGTTTGACGGGATAAATCTGTGTTTGGTTAGACTGACATGCAATTTCGTCTTCCTCTGCATAATATTTTTGTTATCATCGCATATAGAATGCAAAGTTAACGCAACCGCATCCTTTCTTCATGAATTGTTTTTTTTAATATAATTTTTTTATTATAATTCAAGAAAATAAAAAACAAAAACAAATGTATAATATTTTTTCCATCACGGTGTAACATCACCAAAATATCCATGTATATATACACTAATGATCAGAAAGTAAAAATAGAAACTATTTACAGATTCTTATATACAAATATACATTTCCAATACTTATTGATTACCATAATTATACCATCATCTATAATTATAATCCAACATTATCCTTTATCTCTCTGTCCCATCATTTCTGGATCCAATCATACCACATGTTCCAACTACTATAAAAATCTGAGTCTCTTTTACCCTTGATCAGTTTTGTAAGTCGACTCCGCACATTCCATGATTTTATAAATTATTTTCGAGTCCGTTGGATAAGTCCTCATTCTTCCATTCTTGTGCGAATGCCGGTCTCCCTGCAGTGATTATGTGCAGCATCAGATACCATTTAGTCAATCCAACATTTGCGGGTCTAACCCCCAACAAAAAGGTTTCAGGTTTCAGTTCCACTCTACAGTGTGTAATTTCAAGCAACCATCGTCGTATTTTCATCCAATATTTAGCTGCCAGCGGACATGTCCACCATTGGTGGAGGTAGGTTCCATTATTATGCCCACATTTCCAGCACTGTTGTTTTTTCTCATATCGACATAACCTTCCTCTGAAATACAGGCAGTCCTCAATTTACAACCACAATTGAGGCCAACATTTCTGTTACTAAGTGAGACGCTTGTGAAGTGAGTTTGGCCCCCTTGCCATGGTTGTTAAGTGAATCACTGAATTTGTTAAGTTAACAAATACGGTTCTTAAGTGAATCTGGCTTTCCCCGTTTACTTGGCTCGTTAAAAGGTCGCAAATGTGACCCAGCAGCCGTCATAAATACAAGTCCGTTTCCAAGCATCCAAATTTTGATCCTGTGACCGTGGGGATGCTGCAACGGTCATAAGTGTGAAAAACGGTCATTTTTTTTCAGTGAAATGGTCACTAAACAAACCATCGGGAGTTGACGGTTGCCTGTAACCGGTGGCTTTTCTGGAAATGCTGCAAAAGTGGATATAAGCCAACGTGAATTTTATTTCTCGCCGAACGATAATAACACAATTTTTTTTAAAAAAAAGACACGCCCAGGATAAATTGTTACCAGTAAAAAGGAAATGAAAAAAGGAAGGTGAGAATCCTGAAATAACGACGTTTCATTGTCCTCTTTTTGAACTTCGTCTCTAGTTTTCTCCTTCTAACGCCAGGTTTTATCACAATGGTATTTACCAACTAGTTAGGGCCTGTTCAGTAAAAGTGGAGCAGTTGGTTAGTTTTTGAAGTCAGCTTCTTAGATGTTAGAGAAGCGGCTTCTTATTTTGGACGCGAAGTTGATTTTGCTTTGGTTTTGTGTCCAGCGTAAAGGAGAAGTTTGCATTTTGCTTTCCTTTGTTTAAAATTCTTGAAAGCTCTCTCGTTCATGTGCCGGACAATTTGGTTCAAACCCATACTAGGTATGGTGAGAGAAAATATATAGAATTTTATAGCAAGGGGTTCTCTGCACAGTTGCTGGGTGGGTGTGGCCATGGTGGGTGTGGCCATGGTGGGTGTGGCCTAGTCAGCGTCCTGCACTACCGGTGGGGGGAGACATTTTTGCCCTCCCCAGGCTCCGGAGACTTTTCTTGAGCCTCCTGGAGGGCGAAAACGGTCTCTCCAGGCTCCGGAGGCTGTCTGGAGGCCAGAAATGAGTAGGCCCATTTTTCGGCCTCCCCACACACCCTACATCCAAAACAGGCCATGTGGGGACTCCTCGGAGGGGCAGGGTGGGGTGGGCGGGTTCTCCGAACCCCCAGCAGCCCACCCCTGGTTTTATGGTGACCTTCAGCGTCATTTGAATTTCATCTATGTTCTATTAACAGATGAAAAACTCTAGTTAAATAAACATGCCACAATTCAATATGCTGCGTCATGGCTTTTGGGCAACTGTCGCTATTTTTGTCAGAAAAAGGATGAGACTAGACTAGCAATAAAGCAGAACAGAATAAGAATAAGAATAGAATGCAGAATAGCATCGCATCGCTTCCCAAAGGCGCTTTTTCAAGAGGTAACTGGACTTTCTGGTTTTTCATTGAAGGTGTTTCGCTCCGTATCCAAGAAGCTTCTTCAGCTCTGACTGGATGGTGGGGAATGGAAGGGTTTCTATATTTATATTTACATGGTGGGGAATAGAAGGGAGGCGGTGGCTCAATGGCTGAGACGCTGCGCTTGCCGATCGAAAGGTCGGCAGTTGAGCGGTTCGAATCCCTAGTGCCGCGTAACAGGGGTGAGCTCCCGTTGCTTGTCCCAGCTTCTGCCAACCTAGCAGTTCGAAAGCAGGTAAAAAAATGCAAGTAGAAAAATAGGGACCAACTTTAGTGGGAAGGTAATTGCGTTCCGTGCGTCTTTGGCATTGAGTCACGCCGGCCACATGACCACGGAGACGTCTTCGGACAGCGCTGGCTCTTCGGCTTTGAAACAGAGATGAGCACCGCCCCCTAGAGTCGGGAACAACTAGCGCATATGTGTGAGGGGAACCTTTACCTTTATGATGGGTATGTATATCTATAAAACGTCTTCAAAGAAAAACCAGGAAATCCAGTTGCCTCTTGGGGGAGAAAATAGCATCCGTGGGACAACTTGACATGTTGGAAGCTAGTTTTCAGACTTCCTTCCCCTGCATTCTTGCACCGTCTGGGGTTGCCTTTCAAAATCTACTAACAGCATGCTCAGCACGTACTTTGATATGCAGAATTGGTACATAGTAGGGTTGGAAAAAAACTGGTCTTGTCGCCGTTGTTATATTTCAGACTGGCTTTGCAAAGCTGAGCGTCTCAAGGGCTGGGAAATAGGCAGCTTTGCCCTCTTTTAAAAACCTGACGTCTGCCAAGTGTTAAAGCTGTAAACAGCGATACCTCTTCTGTGCATTAATGTATTCTGACTACCTGTCTTCATTCTGACATCATCATCATTATTATTATTATTATTATTATTAGTAGTAGTAGTAGTAGTAGTAGTAGTAGTAGTAGTAGTAGTAAAAGGGCTAGATAGTGCGTCTTGATGCCACTTTCTGCGCAAATAGGGCCTATTCTTAGTTAAAGTGCTTGAGTGATATCTTTATTTTTACTTTCAGCCTTTCTGTGTGCCTCTACTTTATTTGACCTTGCTTTTTTCCTTCCTTCCTTCCTTCCTTCCTTCCTTCCTTCCTTCCTTCCTTCCTTCCTTCCTTCCTTCCTTCCTTCCTTTGCTTCCTTATTCCATCCATTCATCCACCTCACCTCCCTCTCCTTCCTTCTTTCCATCCATCTATTCTCCGTCTCACCTTTCCTTTCCCTTCGCCTCCCCTCCTCTCCTTCCTTCCTTCCTTCCTTCCTTCCTTCCTTCCTTCCTTCCTTCCTTCCTTCCTTCCTCCCTTCCCTTCCCTTCCCTTCCCTTCCCTTCCCTTCCCTTCCCTTCCCTTCCCTTCCCTTCCTTCTTCCATCCATTCATCCACCTCACCTCCCTCTCCTTCCTTCTTTCCATCCATCTCTTCTCCTTCTCACCTTTCCTTTCCTTCCCCTCCCCTTCCCCTCCCCTCCTCTCCTGCCTTTCCTTGTCTTCCTTCCTTCCTTTTCCTTTTCACCCTCTCCCTCCTTCCTTTCTTCCTTCCTCCATCTCACCTTACCTTACCTTTCTCTTCCCTTCCCTTTCCCTCTCCTCTCCCCTCTTAACTTCCCATCCCTCCCCTTGTCTTCCTTCCTTCCTTCCCTTTCCCTTTCCCTTTCCCTTTCCCTTTCCCTTTCCCTTTCCTTTCCCCTCCTCTGTCCTCTCCTCTTTTCTCCCCTCTTACCTTCTCTTGCCTCTCTTTGTCTTCCTTCCTTCTTCCCTTTCCATTCCCTTCCCCTTCCCCTCCCGTTCTTTCCTCTTTTCTCCCCTCTCCCCTTCCCTTGCCTCTCCTTGTCTTCCTCCCTATCTCCCTCCCCTCCTCTTCTGCTTTTCCTTGTCTTCTTTCCTTCCTTTTCCTTTTCACCCTCTCCCTCCTTCCTTCCTTCCTTCCTCCATCTCACCTTACCTTACCTTTCCCTTCCCTTCCCTTTCCCTCTCCTCTCCCCTCTTAACTTCCCATCCCTCCTCTTGTCTTCCTTCCTTCCTTCCTTCCCTTTCCCTTTCCTTTCCCTCCTCTGTCCTCTCCTCTTTTCTCCCCTCTTACCTTTCCTTGCGTCTCTTTGTCTTCCTTCCTTCCTTCCTTCCTCCCTCCCTCCCTTCCCTTCCCTTCCCTTTCCGCCCACCTCCCCTGTTCTTTCCTCTTCTCTCCCTTCTCCCCTTCCCTTGCCTCTCCTTGTCTTCCTCCCTCCCTCCCTTCCTTCCCCTTATAAAACCTGACCAGGCCTCCCAGCAGCTCTAAGCCTTCTGCCAGTCAGGCTTCACCAGCTGTTGCCCTGCATCCTCCAGCTCGACTTCCGTCCTCAGCCTCCTCACCCAATTTCTTCAAGCGCCTTAGGCATAGCTCAAGTGGAGAACAAGGCAGGCCGGCCATGCCGAAGAGGTGAGGAGACAGGGAGAGAGAGAGTGTGTGTGTTTGGCAGTGCATCACTTCATAAAGATTTTCACCGAAGACATTTGGTACCTTGCAAAGAGAAGTCATGAATTAAGCCGAAATAAGTCGAGAGTTTCAGAACCTTGGAAAAATAACCCTTATCTTGCTACTGTGATGTAGCTCTTGGTTATGAGTTAACTACCGTATTTTTCGGAGTATAAGACACACCTTTTTCCTCCCTAAAAGGGAGTGAAAATTTGGGTGCGTCTTATATACTGAATGTAGCCCCGCCCACCCACTCAAGGCCCCCATCCTTTGGCCTCTGCCTCCCAGCTATTTACCTCCTTGCAGCAAGCAGCAGGAAGAAATAGCCCGTTTCAGTTTCAGCACAGCCTAATTAGCACAAGTTGATTGTCCATTGCATCGG
Organism: Coluber constrictor foxii; assembly: GCA_038048745.1. Classification (NCBI taxonomy): domain Eukaryota; kingdom Metazoa; phylum Chordata; class Lepidosauria; order Squamata; family Colubridae; genus Coluber; species Coluber constrictor. The sequence goes on along the minus strand of CM075965.1, from coordinate 83,464,700 downwards.
CCTCCCGACTCTCAGCTGTTTCAGGCTGCAGGGATTGCCACTGCCTACTGCTGTGGGGGCCTCTGCTGCTTGCTGCAAGGAGGTAAATTGCTGGGAGCAGATTTCTTTTTCTTGTGCTAATGAAGCTATGCTGAAAACGAAAATGAAAGTAAAGCAGGCTGCTTGCTGTTTGCTGCAAGGAGGCAAAATTCCTGGGAGGCAGAGGCAGATTTCTTTTTCATGTTTTCCTTACCAAAAAAGGTAGATGCGTCTTATAGTCCGTAGTGTCTTATGCAGTGGTGAAATGTAAAATTTGTTACTACCAGTTCTGTAGGTGTGGCTTGGTGGGGTGATGGTGGTAATGTGACTAGGTGGGCGTGGCCAACTTTTATTTTTTTACTTGTAAAACCATTCTTTCTACAATCTTTTCAGCTGAAGAGGTTGTTTAAAAAAATGCTTTTAAAAGCCTCTGACGATCCCAGCTGACTTGCCTGATCGTCAGAGGCTTGTTTTCCTTTTAAAATATTTTTTTCTATAACCTCTTCGGCCAAAGAGGTTGTAGAAAAAATGCTTTTAAAAGCTTCTGACGGTCCCAGCTGAGCCGTGCGATCATCAGAGGCTTTTTTTTTTAACTTTTAAAAGCATTTGTTTGGCCGAAGAGGTTGTAGAAAAAATGCTTTTAAAAATTAAAAAAAAAAGCCTCTGATGATTGCGTGGCTCAGCTGAGCATGGGGGGTGGGGGGGGGGAAGGCAGAGATTTTTCCTACCGGTTCTCCGAACCACCCACCGATCCGATCCGAACCAGGAGCATTTCACCCCTGGTCTTATACTCTGAAAAATACGGTAATTAATTATATGTAATCTAGGAAGAAATAAAACTTGGTGTGACTTTGACTAAGTCTCAGGTTGAAATAAGCGTAAACTGAGCCGGTCATAAAGTTATTCTCATTTATTACACGCATATGAAACCACAATCCAAATTGACCCTTTTTGATTCATGTAATATGTGTCCTTAATGTTAACACACCCTCAGTTAAAAAATTAAAACAAACAAAAAGTTAGGACATCTTCAATAGATACAGGAAGAGTTTCTAGTACAGATACTCATCCTTTAACACCTGGAGTCTCGTCTTATGATATTCCTCTACGCTGCCTTCTTTTTAGCCTTGTTTTCAGTGTTTATAACACACTGTCCAAAGAAAATGACAGAAATGGGAGTTTCGTGGCCTTTCCTGAAAATGGAACGAGCCTCCAAGCAAGTTATCTAAAAACAAAAAAATATATACAGCTGGCGGTCTTTGTCATTGCTTTGTTTTCATTCCTATTGCACTTTTTCCTAATTTGTTGCTTATTCCTTTCTCGTTTGTGTTGTTCTCTCTTTTCGTGTCTGTTTTTTCCCCCGCCACGCTAAATTTCTCCCGTTTTGAGCCGCCCTTTTCAACTACGCTCAGCACCTCCTACCGTTCTTCTCTCCAGAGAAAACTTCACACCTCCTCTTCCGTGCCAAATTTCTTAAAATTCCTGGCTCCCGTAGATGAAAATGTCGCGTCTGACTTTAGGAAGTCCACCAGGTAGGTGGTGGACCTGCTACTTTCAATGGATCGCTGGTTGAGAAAGAGGTCTTCAGACATAAGGGGGCAGTTTAGAGCTTAAAACGGGAATGGGATTCAGCCGGTTCGGATCTGCTAATTTTACATCTGGTGCGCTGAACCAGTAGTTGCGAATCAGGCTGGTCCCGCCCACCCCACCCCGCCCCTCCGAGGAGTCTCCACGCAGCCCGTTTTGGGTGACAGGTAAGTGCGGCGCCCGCACGGAGGCTCTGGTGAAAAACAGGCCTCCCGGAAGTTTCAGAAATCTGGAAACGGGCCCATTTCCAGCCTCCGGAGGGCCTCCGGAGCCATGGGAGGCTGTTTTCACCCTCCTGGAGACTTGAGGAAAGCCTCCGGAGCCTGGGGAGGGCAAAAATGCCCCCCCATGCCGTGGTGCAGGAGGCTGAGTAGGCCACGCCCACCCAGCAACCGGACAGAGAACCAGTTGCTAAAATGTTTGAATCCCACCCCTGGGTTGAGGTCACTGTGGTTCAAGTGAGAAAGAAACATTTGTCTTCAGATTGAGATCAGCTCCATGTTTTGTCCCTGGCCTCAGCACAAAACTGCCTGGCTGTTGCTTTCTTCTACGATTTGGGCTAGAGCGGTGGGATTGTGTGTGCAGGAAACCATGCCTGACCAGGTTTTAAAAGGGTTGGATTTAAAGCACTTTTGTGGGAATGTACAGACTCTAGGCTGCTTCCTTTTTTGACTCCACCCCCAGGCTATGCCACTCCTCCTCCTCCTCCTACAGGTATCATTTTATTCTAACCGGACTTTGAAGCGGCAGAGTTGTTGGTCAACCATGTTTTCTCTCTGCCTATTTTGCAGATTGAATTATATTGTAGAGCATAAACAAAATAAATGTGCGTGTACCATAACTTTATTATGCATTATTGATTTTTGTGGTTTATCCATCAACATAAGAATATGCATTTAATTTCTAAGATTATGGAAGAACGGTTATGATTTGTCTTCGGTGCATAAGCTCTCAGTGTGCATAAAAAGAGAGGTGATAAATTATTTGCCAAGATTAGCACGATAGACCATCAATTCTTAGCATAAATTAATTACAGATTAGCATAAATGAATTAAGCGCATTAATAATAAATAATCTCTAATAAATTAACTAGAGATTAATTAGAGACTAGCATAAATTAATTGCCAAGTTTAGCATGATAGACCAATAGAAGCAACACACATGATGGGTTAGCATTGTTTGATTTCTGGTCAGCTGTCGATCAGAAAGGTCAGCAATTCGGCGGTTCAAATCTCTAGTACAGGGGGTTGGACTAGATGACCTCCAAGGTCCCTTCCTACTCTGTTACTCTGTTATCTGACTCTGGAATAATACATAGAAATGAGAGGCTTTCTGTCTTTCTGTCATGAGTACAGTAACAATGAGCAGCAAGAGAGTTGGTAAAATATTATGGACTAGATTTAAAAATGTGAGAATGAATGATATATTATTCTCCACAACAAGGGAAGTTCAGACGGTTAAATTTTTTCTTTTATCCGAATGATGAGATTATATTTAATTGAGTCCGGATTTTGTGCTTGCAATGAGAAAAAAATATATGAAACTTTGATTCTGTTTTTGTAAATTAGACGTGTTTATTACTGTTATAGAAATGGCTTGTGCCGATTGCTGTGTAAAAGCAAAAAAAAGTTGCAGTTGTAATGTTGTTAACTTGGACTGTGCCAAAGAGAGTTGGAAGTTGGTGCCTTTTTTTTCTTTTCTTTTTTTTTCTACCTTTATACTATACCCACTCTTTTTCCCTTCCTCTCTTCTTATTTTTCCATGTTTTTTTTTCCTTTGTATTTTATACTTTGATAAACTACTGTGTTTCCCCGAAAATAAGACATGTCCTGAAAATAAGGCCAAGCCCTTATTTCAGGGTTCAAAAGATAATAAGACCCTGTCTTATTTTCGGGAAACACGGTAATTAAAAAGTTGTAACTGCGAGCAGCAAGAGAACGCTATTTCTGAATATTTTTGACAGTTTGAAACACCCAATATTGAGTCATTTCTGTCAAGAAACTCATCGTTTGAAGAAGTAAGCCGGGTAATTTTCTCTTTTCGATTTGGATTTGCTGTCGAGACTCTTTAGAGCAGAGGTCTCCAACCTTGGCAACTTTAAGACTCGTGGACTTCAACTCCCAGAATTCCCAGCTGGCTGAGGAATTCTGGGAGTTGAAGTCCACGAGTCTTAAAGTCGCCAAGGTTGGAGACTCTTGCTTTAGAGAATTCCTATATTTGTTTCCTCCGAAAAAGCAAAACGAAACCATGTCTTGCAATGATAGCTAAAACAAATAAATTCTGTGACTTCTGATTTTAGAGAAAACAAATCTAAGTCCAATGAAGCAGATTTGGCCCCGGAGACCCCTGTGAAGGCTCGACGACATTCCTGGAGGCAACAGATATTTTTAAGAGTGGCGACACCCCAAAAAGGATGCGACTCTTCCAGTTGGCATGACGGTAAAAATCCATCTATAGTTAAAGGGAGGGTTTCAATGAATGTCACCAATGGAGCAGTGGTGAAATCTGAACTGGCTTGCTACTGCTTCGCTGGCCGCGCATGTGCAGCGTGCGCCAAATGTGTCAAACATGTGCTGCGCATGCATGCGCAGTATGCACCAAAAGGAGATTTGGGTAAGTAGAACAGCGAGGGGGGGAATCAGCTCTGCCGCGAGATTTAGCTTCGCTATAAAGCAGGATTTCCTGCTTTCGAGCAAAGCTAAACCGCGCGGCACAGCTGATCGTCGGAAATACCGGTTTGGAGGAACCAGTGGTTTCTTTTTATCTACCGGTTCACTTATTTATTTATTTATTTATTGGTTCGATTTATATGCCGCCCTTCTCCGGAGACTCAGGGCGGCTTACAATGCGTTAAGCAACCAATAGTTGCTTAACGGTTGCTTAGTTGGTTCAACTTAATAGTTGAACCAATGGTTTTTATCTTCACTACCGGTTCGCCCGAACAGGAACGAACCAGCAGCATTTCACCCCTGCAATGGAGGCTGGTCATTTCTGGCAGTTTTTAGTGCAACCGACTAAATTGGAATTACCGACTTCGAAACACAGAAAATACTGTCTCTTGCTGACAGTCCTTAACTTATAACCGTTTGTTTTAGTGACCATTTGAAGTCACGGCGGTACAGAAAACAGTGACGTGCCACCGTTTTTCGCCTTTACAACCATTGCCTAATCCTCACGGTCACGTCATCAAAATTCAGACGTGGTCGTCCCAAAGGTGATTTTTTTCAAGAGGCGATTAGACTTTATATATATATATTCATCTTGTCTATTAAGATTATTCCGAACTGGGAGAATTGGTGCCTAGATCACCATTACAGCCGGTTTGTGAAGACGGTCCTTTCGGAGCAGCCAAAGAAGACAGAAAAAAGACATCCAAGGAGTTGAGGGAACTTTGGCAAAAAGCTATTCTCCAGCAGATCCTCCTACTCAGGATGGAAAAGGAAAACCAGAAACTGCAAGGTAAATACCAAATCTCTCTGGAAAAAAAAAATCTGTATTTTTTGATATTTGTACCAGGGGTGGGATTCAGCCGGTTCAGATACTTCAGGCAGACTGGATGCTAATTTTACATCTGGTTAGCCGAAATGATAGTTGCAAGGGCTGGCTGGAGCTGCCCACCTCACCCTGCCCCTCTCAGGAGTCTCCAAATGGCCTGTTTTGGATGCCAGGTAAGTGCAGCCCCTGCGCAGAGGCTCTGTGAGGGTGAACAACGGGCCTCTCGGAAATTCCAAAAGTCTGGAAATGGGTCTGTTTCCAACCTCCGGAGGGCCTCCGGAGACTGGAGGGTGTTTTTACCCTCCCGGAGGCTCAGGAGCCTGGGAAGGGTGAACCCACCCCTGCCGCGGTGCATGAGGCTGAGTAGGCCACACTCACCATGGCCACACCCACCCAGCAAGCGGGCAGAGAACCGATTCCTAAAATTTTTGAATCCCACTTCTGATTTGTACCAAAGACACTAAAGAAGTCGCTTATAGATAGCGTGTTATGAGTTGCCTGCTGTGCTTAATAATCCTGAGTTCTTTACCCAGTTGCTCTTCAAGGAGAGCCCCATGTAGAGACCATTACAGTAGTCCAGGCGGGAAGTGATAAAGAAATGGCGGGGACCGGCTACGCATGCATTTAAATATTTTCAGGGAGGGCTTAATTTTGGGGAAGGCTTATTTTAGCGCATGTGCTCAAAAGCCCAATTCGGCTTATTATCCAGGGAAGTCTTTTTGGGGGGAAACAGGGTAGATAGATAGATGGAGAGATAGATTAGATTAGATTAGATTAGATTAGATTAGATTAGATTAGATTAGATTAGATTAGATTAGATTAGATTAGATTAGATTAGATTAGATTAGATTAGATTAGATTAGATTAGATTAGATTAGACAGACATTTGCAGAAAATGTGTTGATGTCTTTCACGAGTGCGCCCATCTAACCTGTCCTTTTTTCCTCTTCTAGATTCTGAAAACGATCTACTAAATAAGCGCCTGAAGCTGGATTACGAAGAAATGACTCCGGATCTCAAAGAAGTCATCTCCGTCTGGGATAAAATGCTGAACACGCCAGGAAGGTCAAAGATCAAGTTTGACATGGAAAAAATACACTCTGCTGTTGAGAAAGGTGAGGTCAACCGATTCCTTGAGGGATGTAAAGATGTTGGCGATTTGGAAACTGTATTATTATTATCTTTTTAAACAGATGCAGGAGCTGTTTATAAGAATATAGTAATGATATTGAATAAATGCATCATGCCTTAAACTGTTAAGCATTATATTACTGGAGTAAAGGTGAGAGTTATGATGTTAGTTATGGCCAGAACTGCCATGTTTCCCCAAAAATAAGACCTCCCCCGAAAATATTTAAACGCATGAGCATTAGGTCCCCACAATTTTTTCTGGTTAGGATTAGGTTGACGGAGCTGAAAATCAGGTAAGACGGCAAGAGGAGCCCCATCTCACCCCCCGAAAATAAGGCCAAATGCTTATTTTGGGGCTCAAAAAAATATAAGACAGAGTCTTTTTTTTAAAATTTATTTATTTATATGCCGCCCTTCTCTGGTGACTCAGGGTGGCTTACAATGCGTTAAGCAATAGCCTTTATACTTTTGTATACTTATACAAAGTCAGCTTATTGCCTCCACAAACTGGGTCCTCAATTTACCTACCTTAGAAAGGATGGAAGGCTGAGTCAACCTTGAGCCTGGTGAGATTCGAACTTAACAGTAATTGCAGACAGCTGGTGTTAATCACAATGCTTTAGTCTGCTGAGTCACCAGGCCCATAAACACAGTATTTAAAGAGGCATTTTCAGAGAGAGAGAGAAAAAAATTCCATGAATTCAAAACCTTACTCTAACTCAATTCACAGATCTTTTTGTCACTTCTTTGTCTGAGTTGGCAGTTCCTTGATTGGGGTATTGTTTATTTCTTAATTGTTGATCTAATATTAATCTTGGTATTAATCTCTGCTTATCTGACACATAGAGACACATAGATAAACAACATAGACATACCATTCAGAAGAGAGAATCCCCCCAAAATAATCCCAAAATAAAACAGGAAAACCAAAACAGTGCTAATCAATACCAGTTAAACGGAGATTGACACCAAGATTAATGCCAAACCCACAACAAGAAGTAAACAATACCCCAATCAAGGAATTACCAATTTAGACAATTAATAAACCTTGATGAAAGGAACCACCAAGAAGCCTCCCACCAACTCTGACGGGACAAGCCACATGTACATAAATAGAGAGCAAACCCCACTCCCTTCTAGCACTTATCTCACAGTCCTCCTTCTTCTCCTCCACCACCTCCTCCTCCACTACTTCCTCCTCTTCCTCCTCCTCCTCTTCCAATCTCTTTCCCTTCTAGAACTGATAACATTACCTTGTTGGGTAATGAAATGTCTGCGAGAAAGCCACGAAGCTCAGAGAACACCGAGGATCTCACAGTCCTCCTTCTTCTCCTCCACCACCTCCTCCTTCACTACTTCCTCCTCCTCTTCCAATCTCTCTCCCTTCTAGAACTGATAATGTTATCTAGTTGGGTGATGAAATGTTTGCGAGAAAACCAACAAGCTCAGAGAACGCCAAAGAAGCCAGAAGAACAATATTCCTCTTAGCTCCTTGCTGAACCGTCTAAAAGGCATTCCAGGATAAATGAATTTATCCTAGCAGCTTTTCAAGGCCATTCTGGAAGGCCATCCCCATTGAAAGCAATGATTGCCCTTTTTAAAGCAGGGAGCTTGTACGTACTGTATGTTGGTGTCTCGTTCACTGCGAATCTTTTTGTTTTGTTTTTTTTCCTTTCCTCGTAAAATCTGTTGAAAAGGAGTTCCTCGGCAACAACGGGGTGAGATATGGAAGTTTTTAGCAGAGCTGCACCAACTCAAGCACCCGTTTCCGACTAAGCAGCAGCCAAAGGACACTTCCTACAAAGAACTCTTAAAACAGCTGACTTCCCAGCAGCATGCAATTCTGATCGATTTAGGTAAGTCCGCCCGCAAGCAAATCTAGTATTCAACTTGGAATGTTTTTGCATTCGCAAAAAAGGGTCATTTCAGAAGTGTATTCAGCCGGTTCGGATCAGTTCACCCGTACCGATAGCGGAAATTGCGAGTGGGCCCAGACACCCGTCCCAGCTCTATGCCATCCTATTTAGGAACGTTTTTGAGGTTGGACGCATATGCAGAAGGCGTCCACACCAGCAAAGCGTATGCGCGGTCTCAGTGCGGCAATCAGTCCCGTTACCTTGCGTGGGGTAATTGCCCTCATTTTGAATTGGATCGTGGCTTTTATCATTCTGCATACTTTGATCAATAAAACCGAAGAAACATTCTCTAATTAAACTCATATTTATTGTAAGAAAATAAAGACATCTCACTACCTAAATTAGATTACATGTTGGCAAAGAATCCCCAGCCTGACCTTAGCTGGCTGGAGAACAAAGGAAAGTTTCTAGAAAAAGTACAAAGGAAAATGCGGACATGCGTAGTAGGTGCTGATAAGGAATATGACTACAGTAAGTCTGACAGTCCAGAAATAATAGCTCTGCTGGTAAATATAAAAACACAGTGACACCTGGAAGGCCAGGCGTGTGCTTGGACACGCGCTCACATTTGCAAACCGGTGTGGAAAGTAGATGAATACCACCCCTGGTCATGTTTCATTTAGGATTAGAAGATTATGGTATGTATTGAAGAAGTTTCTTAGGGAGTGGTGCAGTGGCCTAGAGGTGGGGCTCTCGACTCACAATCAGGAGGCTGTGAGTTCGATTCTAGGTAGAGGCAGATATTTCTCTCTCTGGCCACACTGAGAATATAGAAGGAGCCTGGATAGCTCAGCAGACTAATGCATTGTAATTTAACTCCAGCTGTCTGCAATTACTGTAAGTTCGAAGCTCACCAGGCTCAAGGTTGACTCAGCCTTCCATCCTTTCTAAGGTAGGTAAATTGAGGACCCAGTTTGTGGGGGCAATAAGCTGATTTTGTAAAATATACAAAAGTATCAAGGCTAATGTGCAGTCATGTTGAGACTATAAATTCAGGCTATTTTAGTACAGGTAGTCCTCGATTTACAGCAGTTCATTTAGTGACCGTTCATAGTTACAACATCACTGAAAAAAGTGGCTTATGGCCAGTTTTCACACTTACGATCGTTGTAGCATCCTCATGGTCATGTGTCCAAGGTTGGACGCTTGGCAACTGACTCGTATTTACGACAGGTTGCAGAATCCCGGGGTCACGTGATTCCCCCCTTTTCATCCTTCTGACAAGCAAAGTCAACGGGGAAGTCAGACTCACTTAACCTGGTTACTAACTTTTAACAGCTGCGATGTTTCACTTAACCACAGTGGCGAGAAAAGTCATAAAATGGGGCGAATGTCCCTTCCCGAATATCTCGCTCCGCAGCCTAAACTTTGGGCTCCATTACGGTCGTAAATTGAGGACTCCCTTCCTTCCATCTCCTTCTGTAACATTATGCACAACTTCCTGAGCTGGAAGATTTTCCTTCCGGAAAATTACCAAACCATTCCTAATTCGCTTAATAACTGAAAGGTTCCCTTCAGGGACTCACTTAACAACTGTAGCAAGAAAGGTGGTTAACATGGGGCAAGGTTCACTTAACTTGCTCAGCAGCTTAAATGTTGGGCTCAATTGTTTGTTTGTTTTTTTATTATATTTGGAAAGTGTTTTGCATTATAGTACGGCTGATTTGTGTCTATGACCATCTCTTTTCTCTCTCTCTCTCTCTCTCTCTCTCTCTCTCTCTTGTAGGGCGCACTTTTCCAACCCATCCCTACTTCTCATCCCAGCTTGGAGCTGGCCAGCTCTCCCTCTATAATATACTGAAGGCCTACTCCCTCCTGGATCCAGAAGTAGGATATTGCCAAGGCCTCAGTTTTGTGGCCGGAGTGTTGTTACTACACATGAGTGAAGAGGAAGCCTTCAAGATGCTGAAGTTCCTGATGTTTGATATGGGCCTTCGGAAGCAATATCGACCGGACATGACGATTTTCCAGGTAAAGGACCTGTGTTACGTTTATTTAGTATTGCACCCCATTATGTGAATCCTATACGAGTAGCCCTCAATGTACAAAGACATTTGGAGTTTGCAGTGTTGTGGTCCTCTAGCAGCCTCGGGAGCTGGTAACAGAGTCAAACAGTGAGGAGGCTGGAGAGGAACATGGGCAAATCCTGGAGTCTGGGGAAGGTTCGTACGAGGGCTCTGCATCGGAGGCATCTGGGAGTTATGTGCAGACTCCGGAGCCTTCAGAGTCGGACAGCAGAGAGCCAGAGGAACAGGACGAGCCTATTCCTAGTGCACGCATGCGCAGAGCTGCCAGAAGGCAAGAACAGTTAAAATTAAAGGGACGACTCAGGAGTAAGGCCTGGAGATGATTGGCCCCTCCCATAAGGCTTAAAAGAGGAGCAAAGGCACATGAGCCCTTTGCAGGAAAGCAACATTGTTAATTCTGTTCCCAGTCGGCATCTCTGTTTGATTCTGGACTCCGTGTGGCTTTGCCAAGTAGGTCTTTGGCAGCGTGTCAAGGGAGATAAAGGTTGGTGATTATCCCGAAGGACTTTTTGCAGCTAATTGGGACTCAGCTGTGAATGAACGTAATTCACAGCTGTTTGCAATGAAAGAGGATTTGGGGGCTACTCGTGTGTTTTAATGACTCAGGAAGCCGAGGTCACAACAGCTACCTTCTTCCTTGCTTCGTGGATTCGTTGTTCGTTCTTTGTTTTGTGGAGTCATTTCCCTGTTCCTTTGTTTTGCTGGACTGCGTGCAGCCAGAGGCTGTCGTGTTTGTGCACATGTGTGCGCTTTTCTCTGGGACTTGCCAAGAACGTGGGAAACGTTTGACGGGAAATTTGGAGCATTAAAGTGGAGTTTGAACTCTCAGCCAGCTATGAGTTTCTACTTCTACAAGTTTCTATTTCTTTGGGACCATCACACCTCCACCTTCAAATGGTTGGAGGAAAGATTTAAAAAACTGGACTGTTTCTAGTTGCATATCCGGATGATCGTTTTGGGGAGGGCGATATTGGGAGATAGATTTGTTTAGCAGGCAATGGATACCTTTTTTTTAAAAATTTTCAAGGCAGGAACTCTTCTAAAAAAATGATCACAACATGCATTAAAACTTAATTTCTTTGCCTGGTTGAACTTACAACTGACTTACGGGTAGGGTGAAAACTCAGAACTGCCTTTCAATTGCATTGTCAGGGAGTCCTTGGCTTACGACTACAATTTAGTCCAGCATTCCTGTTGTTAAGTGTGAAATGTTTGTTAAGTGAGTTTTGCCCCATTCTGCGACTTTTCTTGTCGCGGATGCTAAGTGCCGTTGATAAGTCAGTCACCTGGTTGTTAAGCGAATCTGGCGTCCCCTGTGAATTTTGAAGGTCGCAAAAGGAGAATCACATGATCCTGGGATTCCACAGCGGTCATAAATATGAGTCAGTTGCCAAGCGTTGCAAATCTTGCAAGTCATGAGGATGCTGCAAGGCATCGTAAGTGTGAGAAATAGTCACAAGTCAAAAAAATTTTCAGTGACGTCTTTGCTTTGGTCATTAAATGAACTGTCGTAAGTCAAGGACTGCCTGAAGCCTCACCTCCCAGCGGCATACATCCTGCCCACCACTGACGATTGCAGTGTAAAAAAAAAGTCCTAATTTTGTTTCCTCCATGTTTACTTCTCTCTTTTATTCGCTTGGCAGATCCAGATGTATCAGCTCTCTCGACTCCTTCACGATTACCACAGAGATCTGTACGATCACTTTGAAGCCAATGAGGTCAGCCCCAGCCTCTATGCTGCCCCGTGGTTTCTGACCTTGTTTGCGACTCAGTTTCCCCTGGGGTTTGTCGCTCGGGTGTTCGGTAAGTCATCCTAATGTCTGGAGCTTGAATAATTTCGGCCACCTCGTGAGAAGAAGGAAGAAGAAGGAAGGTCCCTCATGTTGGAAAAGATGGAAGGCCAAAGGAGAAGGGGATGATTGTTTATTTAGTGTATCGTGAGAACATGACAAAAGCTAAGTAAACATACATATAGGTAGTTCTGAGCTTACAACAGTTCATTTAGTGACCATTTGAAGTTACAACGGCACTGAGAAAATGTGGCCTGTCAGCTGTCGGTCCCTCCAGCAGTTGAATCAGAGGAAGAGAAGGCGTGAGAGTCAGGATCAGCATCAAAGCAACCTGAGAGCTCTGAGGGGAAAGAGGGAATGGAAATGGCAGAGAGAGAGAGAGAGAGAGAGAGAGAGAGAGAGGCGGAGCCTGGGCTGTCCGTCAACCCTCAGATGGAGAGTCAACAGCCCCCAAGTCTGGAGGTGGCTGATGAGGAAGAGGAGGAACAGCTAGGCCCAGTGCCTGACATGCAGATGCGCTGAAGGCAGAGGAGAAGAGAGCAGTGGAAATCTATGGGCTGGTCCTTGGGACGGAAAAGCCACCGCTCCTAGCTCTGAGGAGAAAAGGCAGGGGGTGGAGATGAATAGATGTGGTAGACAACTATTCATCTTCCTGCCAGGCAGACCTGTCAGCCTGACAGAAACTTTTTGTTGGGGCTGCCAGCACTCCTAAAAAAGGAATATTTTGAGTTCACGTCAGAGGGTTTGTCATTTTTGGGGAGCTGGCTCAGAACAGAAAAGGGACTGATGACCATTTGCAGACCAGTGACCATTGCAGCATCTCCATGGTCATGTGATCAAAGCTCAGTGTCCCGAGGGGATCATGTGATTCCCCTCCTGTGATCTCCTGACAAGCAAAGTCGACGGGTAAGCCAGATCCACACAGTCAGTCAACCATGTGATTGACTTTAACAAAGGCAATGGATCGCTTAATAACTAGGGCAAGAAAAGTCGTAAAAGGGAGGGGGAACTTACTTCATGAATGTTTCACTTAGCAACCTAAAAGGTTGGCATCAATGTATGATTTTTCTCACCACGTTGGTTAAGTGAACCACTGCAGTTCTTAAATTAGTAACAATAGCTGTTAGGTGGATCTGATTTCCCCGTTGACTTTGCTTATCAGGAGGTCGTAAAAGGAGATCACCTGATGATCCCCGGGACACTGCAACAGTCATAACTGTGAGTCAGTTGCCAAGCTGATCTGAATTTTGATCCCGTGACCATCGGGAGGCTACAATGGTTGTGTGAAAAATGGTCGTAAGTCACATTTTTCAGTGCCGTTTTAAATTCAAAAGGAACTGTTGCAAATTGAGGACTACGTGTACACACGATCCTGGGAGTTCAAACCACTTACAGAGCTATGACCCCTACATAACCCCTACAACAGGCAATAGAATATATGTTCTTGCACAGGAACAGGAAGCTCAAGTGCAAAACTCAGGGAAGGTATAAAACCCTCTCGCTCTCCACTCCATGTGGTCAGCTGCCCAGGACCTCAAACCCATGTGGTCCTGTTCATCAATAAATGGACCCTCTTTCCAATCAGCCTCCAGACTCCATTTTGTCCAGCCTCCAGCCTCCATTTTGTTCAGTTCCAAGATGGAAGAACTGAACTAGATGGATATTTCTTCTGACGTAGCCATAACTAAAGAGTGGCCTAGAGGTGGCCTAGAGGTGGAGTTCTTACCTCACAATAGAATAACAGAGTGAGAAGGGACCTTGGAGGTCTTCTAGTCCAACACCCTGCTTAGGCAGGAAACCCTACACCACTTCAGGCAAATGGTTATCTAATCTCTGAGAACTTCAGCAAATGGTTATCTAAGGCTGTGAGATCAATCCTAGGTAGAGGCAGATATTTCTCTCTCTGGGCACACTAAAAATATATCCGCATTGGCGTCAGGAAAGGCATCCGGCCAGTAAACACTCTGCTACCTCTCCATTCAGTTGCCCAGGTTCCACCTGGCAAGGGATTATGGGGTTGTTAAACGATGACGATGATGATGATAGCCGTAATTAAAGAATAAATGAACAGACATTCCAAGTAAACGAATAGAATCATAATCTTCACGTTTCTCCTGTCTCCTCCAGACTTGATATTTCTCCAAGGACCAGAAGTTATATCCAAAGTGGCTCTGAGTCTTTTGGGGAGCCATAAGCCTTTGATTCTACAGCATGAAAACCTGGAAACAATTGTCGACTTCATTAAAAGTATTCTTCCCAATCTGGGCTTGGTACAGATGGAAAAAACCATTAACCAGGTATGAAGTGGAACGTTGCCAGGGAAAAGCAGAAGCTGCCAAAATGTAGAATAACTTCCTCGTGTAATTGAGACCAGTTTTTCCTAGCCGAACTGCAGCATATTTGGGGAGTTAAGATGTTGGAATTTCCTTCTACAGAATTAACGTATTTCTAAACAATAGCCAGATCTGTTTTAAGATGTTTTGGAGGCTATAGTCCCTACTGCGTCTTCCTGTTGTATTTGGCACAGAGTAAGCTATGGATGCTTGTACAACATCCTACCTTAGCAGGAATATCCTAAGAAACATAATGCTATGTTCTGTGCACATTAAAAAGAAGGGGAAAAAAAGCAAATTTGACACCGCGGGGTCGAATCTTCTTTAATGCAAAATCATTGTGAAAAGGTAAAAACAACAGAGAGGTGTATCACAGGATATATATCAAACAATAAAAGTCAATCCTCTTGATTGGTGTGGCGTGGCCATGGTAGGTGTGGCCTACTCGGCCTCCTGCACCATGGTGGTGGTGGTGGGTGTTTTTGCCCTCCCCATGCTCCAGAGGCTTTTCTCGAGCCTCCAGGAGGGCGGAAACGGCCTTCCCCGGACTCTGGAAGCCCTCTGGAGGCCAAAAACGAGCCCATTTCCAGACTTCCGGGAGGCCTGTTTTTCGCCCTTCCAGAGCCTCTGCGCAGGCCCTGCACTTGGCAACTGGCAATTGGAACAGAGTTCCTTTCAGGTGGGGAGGGGGAGTAGAATGTCTAGCTCTTTAGCATCAGAGCATGTGAATATAAGGCAACTGGCAGTTGGAACAGAGTTCCTTTCAGGTGGGGAGGGGGAGTAGAATGTCTAGCTCCTTATCATCAAAGCATGTGAATATAAGGCAACTGGCAGTTGGAACAGAGTTCCTTTCAGGTGGGGAGGGGGAATAGAATGTCTAACTCCTTAGCATCAGGGCGTGCAAATATAATTCTGTATCTGAAATACTAATGATCTTATGGTCATTTCAAAAAATCCTTTCTTAACGAGCACCTAGAAGCCAAGAGGAACATACATGTCAAATTTCAAGTTTGTAGGCTTTACCGTTCTGGAGATTTCGTGATGAGTGAGTGGTATTTGGCTTTTATATATATAGATGATGAGACCGATTTGACGTTCATGTGGTTTTCTGTTTCTTTTTCTCTTCCCACGGCAGGTATTTGAGATGGATATTTCCAAACAGCTCCAAGCTTATGAAGTTGAATACCATGTACTTCAGGATGAATTAATAGATTCTTCTCTCAATGACAATCAAAGGATGGATAAACTGGAGAAGGCCAACAGTAACTTACGGAAGCAAAACTTCGATCTCCTTGAGGAGCTGCAGGTATAGGCTGCACTTCAGGATATTAAGATAATAACAAGATATTAAGCAAGTCAGGAGAGAACTCGTGTTTATTTCTGCTGGATGCAATCAACAAGGAATACATTTCCCTTGGTCAAAAATTAATTTGCACTGGGTTTTTTTTTTCTATAAACCAATTGGGCTAGCCGTAAGACTTCACACACACACACACACACACACACACACACACACACACACACAAATTCAAAATGATTTTTGAATTCAGGATTTAAAATTTAAGGATTTTAAACACTTGTAACCACAAGTATACAAACAACAAACCCCACTCCCTTCATTGGGTAATGAAATGATTGTAGGAAAAGAATCGAGCTCAGAGCGCATCAAGGATTATTACTATTTAGATCCCTTTATTATAATATTAGATCCCTTTATTTATAATAATAATTATTCTATTATTATTATAATTATACTTTTATTCATTAAACATGAAACTCGGTCAACTGAACATTTAAAAAAGGTATCACAAATATTATTGACTGGCACTGATGGTTGATACAGATTGCTGCCATCATCATCATCATCATTATTATTATTATTATTATTTAATCTTTAGTGAGATTCACAGATTTTGAGGCTGGTTAATAGCTTAGCAGCTCAAGTCCTAACCAAGGACCTAGGAACTGTTTTATGATGATGATGATGATGATGATGATGATTTAATTTTTAGTGAGATTCACAACCTTTGAGGCTGGTTAATAGCTCAGCAGCTCGAGTCCTAACCAAGGACCTAGGAACTGTTAAGGTATCGTCGGAGGATGTAAGCTGTTCCGAGTAAGGTGGTTTTTTGTAGAGTCAAAATGTCCAAGTCGGGTAAATTTAGAATTTCTAAATAGTGGGATAGCCCTTTGGGTATTGCTCCAAGGGCTCCAATTACAATTGGGACAACACACTTCTTCTCCTTTTCCTTCTCCTTCTCCTTCTCCTTCTCCTTCTCCTTCTCCTTCTCCTTCTCCTTCTCCTTCTCCTTCTCCTTCTCCTCCTCCTCCTCCTCCTCCTCCTCCTCCTCCTCCTCCTCCCCCTCCTCCTCCTCCTCCTTCTTCTTCTTCTTCTTCTTCTTATTATTATTCTTATTCTTATATTTAAATTTATTGCCACACATCCCGTGGTTCAAGACAATCATTTTAGTATTTTTTTAAGTTTTAACATGTTTTTAATATTTGTTAACGATAACGATTATAGATATTCATTGTTTTAGTTTGGTTGGACGCTACCCAAACTCATCTCATATTTCTTAGATGGCCAGCTGTATAAATTAGATAATTAAAACAATGACTGGAGAAAAGGATATTAAGGATCAGTTCCTTAGGGATCCCCAAATTTCAACCCAATTACTTATATCCTGTAGAGTAGACGTTAAAACAATCTACTGCAACAGGAAGTCCAACTCATTCTTTTGTTTTTGAATAAGGTAGAAATCCCAAATCGGGATGGGATTCAGGGAATGCCAGATTAGTCAAATTGCGTTTTTAATTCCATCTTCACTCCGCATGTAAGTTCCAGCCTAAACCAGGTGTGATTTCATGTCTCAAAAAGGTGCTTTTTCAGGAGGCCCCTGGACTTTCATCTGACGTGTTGAGTAGTCAGGGATGGTTGCCCTGGTGGCCTCCAAAAATTTGGAGTTCAACCCCAACATCGGTTCTCATTGACCGTGTCCAACAGGGCTGACAGCTGAAATGTGATGAGCATTTCAACGCCAGTAATCATTGTTGATTACTGGCGTTGAATATTCTTCCATGATCATCAGTATCCTTGTTTCCTGTTTATTCTTTCAAGGTGGCTAATGAGAAGATCCATAACCTGAAAGCCTTGGTTGAAGCTCTGCTTAATAACGAAAGCAAATTGAACCAGACCATCGTCACTCTGGAACTGGAGAGGAAAGGATTGTTAGAAACTCTGAAGGAATTCCACACGCAGCCAGCAAACTTCGGCGGGAAAACTCGTCCCTCCGAGCAAGGACGCACAAATGCCACTAACTGAGAATTTAAGGCTCAGCGTAGGAGGAACTCTTAGACTTGTTCGTATCGCCCATGCCTTACCTGTTCTTCGTCTTCCTTTTTTCTCAAATCATGTTGCACACAGGAGGAAAATGTTACAATGCTTACTTAACGTGGAAGATCTTGCTCATCTACGTCCCAAATTCTTTCAAATAATACATAGACAGAGTACAACACCCAGAACAATCTTTAAGCTTTACTATAAGTTGACGCATTTCCCACCTGGTGGTAAACTTGTGGAGTTCTTTACCCTACCTACAGTAACCGCTTCTAAGAGTTTCACCGTAGTTAACACTGAAAGCATTTAGGGAAATTCCAGGCTGCAAAGTTCTCAAGGAATTTCAGTTTTAGGAACATGCTGGAGTGATTTCTTTCCCATTTAGGGGGCTAAGGTGTATTCATTTATGACCGAATTTCTTTCTCCGAAGCAGAAAGTGGGTTCTGCTTACTCACAGTGTGTTTTTAAAACTTGCTGGCGGGACACCCATTTCGTGAAACACAAAGAAGCGAAACATCATCCTATAATTTTGGGGACTACTCTGAGTTGTTGCCAATGTGATAAATATGGATTTTTTGTTATTTTTAATCTAATGTTGTAGCATGGTTGAATGCTTTGAGATCAGGGTTCAGGAGATAGCTTTCCTATCTCTCTGTATTGGGAAAATCCGAAGCTTACATATCTTTATAGCTGACTATGCCTTAAGATGTTGTTTTATTTATTTTTGATTCATTGTGCCCCAAGCCTTTATTTTCTGAACACAGAGCTCATCGTTTCCCATTTTTAATTCCAGCAGCTCAGTCAGATATCAAGCAAGTTGTAGGTCGATAACACGTCAAACATCACCGTTAAAAATTCCGGAGCCACTTACAAATGAAAGATATTTCTATATGTGTTGCACTTAGAAGTACCTTACACTGAACAAGATTATGGGTTTAAAACAGTTTTTTTTTTTTTAAAAAAAAGATAGTTTAATGATTTTTTTTCATTAGGCGCACAGGCATTGTTGTGCACTTCAGGTATTTGGCAAATATTCGAGGATTCATTGGTGTACAATCACAATTTTAATCAGAAGGATAGGTTATGATCACATTTTATTGGTTTTCAAACAAATGTGCACGTTGGCGATTTTAAAAGTTTTAGCCTAGTTACGTAATGATGATGAGTTTCGCTGAGTGGTTTGCCACTGATTGAAGTAAATCTGCACTTTGAGGGGTATCTGCACTAAAAATGTAAGTTGATTTAATAACTGTTTCATCCTGTGAGGGGTGGAGGAACAGTTCAATTTTTAGGACATAATGGTCTCTGAAAGATAATTTTAAATATCCTTGCCAAATTAATTCATTTGACCCTTGAAAGAAAAGCATGATTAACTAGCTGGTCTCCCCTATCTGATGTAGTGTGGTTATTTTTTAAGTAAGAGTTGACCGCATTAAATAAGCAATGTTCTTTTTTTAAAAAAAAAAAGTTACACTGGCTCCTTGGAAAATAACGGTTGAAATTCAGCACTTTTTTTTTTTTTTTTGCATTGATAAATATTGGAAATGACAATCTTATTGACTTCGCTGTTGTTTGGTTTGATGTTAGACATCATCACTCACAGGTTTATATTCTTTTGTTTTTCCATAATTATTTCATATTGTCAGCATCAGACACTTACTGCCCGTATCTATACACTGTTAGTATGCCCAACAGCATTGGATTTGGACTGACATGGCCCTATCTGTAAGTTTTTTTTAACACTTTAAAAGAAAAAAGCAATAAACGTCAAATTCATGTGTGATGCTCCAAAAATCCAGAAAAGTCTTTTATCTTCCCTTCCTCTTTTCTTTCCTTTCCTTCCCTTCCCTTCCCTTCTGCGTTTCTTAAACATAAATTTAACATTCCACAGGTTTCTGGATTACGGATTGTGCTTTCCAGATTATGGATTGATGAAGCTTCCTACGTACAACCTTCTCTTCTGGGTTTCTTAAAACATAAATTTAACATGCCACAGGTTTCTAGATTACAGATTGTGCTTTCTAGATTATGGATTGTGCTTCCCAGATTATGGATTGTGCTTTCTAGATTATGGATTGATGAAGCTTCCTACATACAACCTTCTCTTCTGGGTCTCTTAAACCATAAATTTAACATGCCACAGGTTTCTAGATTACAGATTGTGCTTTCTAGATTACGGATTGCGCTTTCCAGATAATGGATTGTGCTTTCTAGATTATAGATTGATGAAGCTTCCTACATACAACCTTCTCTTCTGGGTCTCTTAAACCATAAATTTAACATGCCACAGGTTTCTAGATTACAGATTGTGCTTTCTAGATTATGGATTGTGCTTCCCAGATTATGGATTGTGCTTTCTAGATTATGGATTGATGAAGCTTCCTACATACAACCTTCTCTTCTGGGTTTCTTAAAACATAAATTTAACATGCCACAGGTTTCTAGATTACAGATTGTGCTTTCTAGATTATGGATTGTGCTTCCCAGATTATGGATTGTGCTTTCTAGATTATGGATTGATGAAGCTTCCTACATACAACCTTCTCTTCTGGGTTTCTTAAAACATAAATTTAACATGCCACAGGTTTCTAGATTACAGATTGTGCTTTCTAGATTATGGATTGTGCTTCCCAGATTATGGATTGTGCTTTCTAGATTATGGATTGATGAAGCTTCCTACATACAACCTTCTCTTCTGGGTTTCTTAAAACATAAATTTAACATGCCACAGGTTTCTAGATTACAGATTGTGCTTCCCAGATTATGGATTGTGCTTCCCAGATTATGGATTGTGCTTTCTAGATTATGGATTGATGAAGCTTCCTACATACAACCTTCTCTTCTGGGTTTCTTAAAACATAAATTTAACATGCCACAGGTTTCTAGATTACAGATTGTGCTTCCCAGATTATGGATTGTGCTTCCCAGATTATGGATTGTGCTTTCTAGATTATAGATTGATGAAGCTTCCTACATACAACCTTCTCTTCTGGGTTTCTTAAAACATAATTGTGATCGTAAATCGAGGATCCCCTGTACTCACTGCAAGATTTAAAATGTGGTAGATACCTTGCTGTATCCTAGCATGGGAAGATTTAATGTTGTTGTTGTTTTTTTTTAATGGCTGCAATGATTTTTTCTTTTCTCCCTGCCCTCTCCCCAAATTAAGTTTTGGGCTTTTAATCCTCTCCAAGAAACTGAAAGGCTGGAAAATATCCCGCAGCTTGCAGCCGCCCCCTACCTGGATTGTTCCTTTCCCCCAGATTTATTTACAGTAGCTTTTGTTAGAGATGGATGAGTGGCTCTTTATTCCTCCCACCTGTAAAGTCTCTTATCCGTCTTAGCACAGAACCTTCTGTTTGAAGGTATTATCCCCGGAGGGATCTTATCTCTGACACACAGGAAGCTTTTTTTTAAGTAGGAAGATCGCCTAGGCTTCCTCGCAGGTGCGTGAAAGTGGATTCCTGAGACAAGATTTCCATCTTTGGGTTTCAGAGGAAGGCAATTTAATTAGTCCCGGTGTGCAGTCTCATTTTTTAAAAAAAAATTTATTTTTTTTTTCAGCTGAAGAATTTTGCAGGAAATGCTAAACTCTGTGCATGTCCCAAATTGCTTTTTTTTCCCAGGAGGCCTTTGGACTTTCTGTTTTTTTCTCTTTTGAAGACGTTTCCAGGAAGCTTCTTCACCTCTGACAGGATGGTGGGGTGGGGTGGGAATGGAAGGAATATAGGAGGACCAACCCATCAGGAGAAGAATCAGCAGTCCGCCTGCATTTGAAAGACGAAGGCCGCTCTTTTGGAAGACAGCAAAGTCCACAATTTGAACAGAGAGGACTGGTGGTTTGAAAGAAGGAAGGGTGGAAGGCAGCTGGTCATTTGCATCCTTTTAGAAAATCGTTGAAGATCCTGGAGGTTTCTCTGGGTCCTCAGAGATCCCTGAGTGGTGCTCCTGTACTCTGCAATTTTTCCCCCTCTGGAAATCCATTCCTACTCTCACACCATTCCAAGGGTCTTCATCCCAAATTGCATCGCAAGAAGTGTGTAGAGCAGAGGCCTTCAAACTTGGCAGCTTTAAGACTTGTGGATTTATAACTCCCAGCTAGGCTGGCTGGGGAATTCTGGGAGTTGAAATCCACAAGTCTTAAAGCTGCCACATTTGGGGACCCCTGGTGTAGAGATTCTCAGTCATCCAGGTCATGGTTGTCCCAAAGGTGCTTTTTCAGGAAGCCACTGGACTTTCTGGTTTCTTTTCTTTTGAAGATGTTTTGCTTCTCATCCCAGAAGCTTCTTCCGCTCTGACTGGATGGTGGGGAATGGAAGGATTGATACTCCTTGCAGACAGCTGGTCATTTGCATCCTTTTAGAGAGTCGTTGAGGCCACTTATCTGTGTCCTCAGGGTCTCCTGAGTGGTGCAAATGGTTCCTGTAGTCTGCTATTATTATTTTGTTCTGGAAATCCGTTCCTACTTGTAGGAAGTTAGCACCCACCCCGTTCCTAGGGGAATGAAATATTTTGGGAAATATTAAAAAGGCAGAATATTATGTTACCCTGGATGAGAAATGGAGAAGCATGTTTTAAAGACGAAGCAGCTCCCAACTTCCTGCCCGCACCCTTTGTTAATGGGCCGGAGGCAGAAATTCAATCTTTATCAATAGACCTCATCTGCAAGACAATGGGACCCATCTAGGACAGAAACTCACCCCATGGCACCTGGGAAGATTACATCAGCCAGCAAGGCTAGCTAAATCTCACCATCCCCTGGGAGTCTGACAACCAATCAGGATACTCTTTCGGGGCCCCAGGAAATTCAAAGCCAGAGAGGGCATAAAACCCGGGGACTCACTGCATCTCACCCCTTTTTTTCTGTTCAGGAACTCAAACCATGTGATCCTGTCCACCATTAAACCATCTTTCCAAGCAGTCTCCCATGTTTCCAGTGTCTTTTTCCCCACTTGGAGCTGAACCCAGAAGGATATTTCTTCCTACATACTCCCCCACCTTTCGAAGGGTGTTCATCTCAAATTGTATAGCTAAAAGTCTGTCGAGATTCTCAGTCGTTCAGATCATGGTTGTCTCAAACGTGCTTTCTTCATGAGGCAACTGGACTTTCCTTGTCTTTTCTCGTTGGGTGCATGGTTTTTCCTCTTTCGGCTGATTTCAGTCCGACTTTTGATTCCAGGGGGAGTTCTTAAAAATCAAGCTGACCGGGTTGACAGCTTCCGCCAATATCTTTTAATGATTTTATTAGAGGTAAAAAAATAAAATAAAATGAAAGAAGACGGCTCTAGATCCACGATGCAAAGATACGGATTACCAGCAGATGGCAATCAGCATTTCCTGTATCCCTTTTCAACCATTTAGTTTTCATCCATACGTTTGCAGTCGAGAACTATTAGATTATTTTTTTCAGGAGAAATAACCGCTTGGAGATTTGAGGCAGATCTACCACGTTCGATCACTAGATCCTGTAGAACGTAATCTCTGAAGCTGACTAGCGCCTGAGATTGGTTATTTAGGGATTGGATTGAAAAGCACTAAGGCAGGGAACACAACCCCAGCATAGAATGGAAAATTCTATGCTGGGGTTGTGTTCCCATGCTGGGTCCTGAAAATGAGGACCCAGTTTGTTGGGGGCAATAAGCTGACTTTGTATAAATATAAATATACAAAAGTATGAAGGCTATTGCTTAACGCATTGTAAGCCGCCCTGAGTCTCCGGAGAAGGGCGGCATATAAATCAAATTTTTTAAAAAAATAAATAAATAATAGGGTTGCAAGGGATTTTGGAAGTCTTCTGGCTTGAGTTAGGAGACCCTGTACCAATCCAGACCAATTGTGGTCCAATCTCTTCTTGAAAACCTTGAAAGACAGCCTTGAAAGATAATTAAAAACTTTTAAACAAAATTGTTAAAAGGGCTAAAATCCCAAGTATCACCAAGTGTCTCGATAATTATTTTCATCAGAATCTGAAAACCTCTTTCTTTTTTGCTAGAAATGAAGTTCCGATACAATTCCGCACCTAGAAAATCGGATTTCTGCATGGTCCATACTTTTTCTCAAAAATGGAAAAATATAGGCAATTTCCTTTATTTTTGCAGGCAACGTATTTACCCCGAAAGGCTTTAAGATCCAGGACACTAAAAGAAAACTGGGACAGTAACAAAGCTATTTAACTTTTCCTTGGGCTTGAAACCCAATTTTTACCATCATAAGGACTACAAACTTAACATTTTTTTTTTAACGTGACAGGCGACATTCTCGGGTTGCTTAACTTTTCCTGTGGGTAATAATGCACAATCGCTGACATTGTGCAGTCCTTAGTACTCGATGAGGTGTGCAGGGCATGTAAACACGTCTCTCGCCCCATCGCTTTTGAGCACTCTGCATCTTTCCATTGAGTTTTGAACTGCAAGAAGATGCGGTTTTATCTTTCCACGAGAGGGAATTTTAGTAGCATCCTTACAACTAGGTGGCAATGTTGTCCTAGTCAGTTACGGGATACCAGTTAATGTTTGTCCAGAATTACCTCTTTGAAAGGTTACAAACCACAAGGTGAGAAAGTCGGACAGATAGCCATTTACAAGGTGAGAAGAAAAAACCATGAAATAAAATAATACAATTTTGAGGTGCTGGTGGGTACCCCTCAAAAGACTGCACTGCCCCCTCTCCTTGCGTGAATCGATTCTAGTCAGTGGTGAAATCCAAATTTTTTTTACTACCGGTTCTGTGGGTGTGGCTTGGTGGGTTTGGCAGGGGAAGGATAATGCAAAATCCCCATTCCCTCCCTACTCCAGGGGAAGGATACTGCAAAATCTCCATTCCCTCCCCACTCCTGAGGGAAGGATACTGCAAAATCTCCATTCCCATCCCACTCCAGGGGAAGGATATTGCAAAATCTCCATTCCCTCCCCACTCCAGGGGAAGATACTGCAAAATCCCGATTGCCACCCCACTCCAGGGGAAGGATACTGCAAAATCCCCATTCCCTCCCCACTCCTGGGGGAAGGATACTGCAAAATTTCCATTCCCACCCCACTCTGAGCCCAGCCAGAGGTGGTATTTGCCGGCTTTATTTTATTTTTTATTTTATTTTATTAAATTTATATTCCGCCCTACTCCCGAAGGACTCAGGGCGGTGAACAGCCACCGATAAAAATACATCATACAAAAGTTAAAAACCCGTTAAAAATACATTAAATAATTTTGGCCCAAGACGAATTTAAAAACATCCAATTTACATAAAACTTAAAAACACATTTAAAAGGGAGAGTCAGGCCAGACTAGCCTGCTGGAATAAAAATGTTTTGAGGGCGAGGCGGAAAGTGTGCAAATCTGGGATCCTCCGTATCTCCGGGGGGAGCTCATTCCAGATGGCAGGTGCCCCCACAGAGAAGGCTGTCCCCCTGGGGGCCGCCAGTCGACACTATTTGGCCAACGGCACTCTGAACTACTCAAAATTGCTGCTACCGGTTCTCCAGAACCTGTCAGAGCCTGCTGGATTTCACCCCTGATTCTCATGTTACAGAGATGAGCTAATTTCCGACTGAAGATTTTTATTTATTTATTTATTTATTTATTTATTTATTTATTTATTTATTTATTTATTTCAATTTATATACTGCCCTTCTCCCTGGGTCATTCTTTGAGGTCCTTGGTGCTGTATAAAGATGGTTGATTTCTCACAGGCAATTAATTGTTCTACTGGGTAACATGATCAGCGCTAGTAGGCAATGGGGTTTTTGTGCAGGTATCTAAGGCAGCCTGTAGTACTAGTCCTCCTTCTCCTTATCTTCCTCCTCCTTCCTCTCTACCCACCTCCCTTCTATTCCTGATGATGTTACCTAGTTGGGGACTGAAACATTTGAAGAAAACCACAAAGCTCAGAGAACACCAAGGATCCCCCTTATTTCAACCCTGAGCTACATATCTTCTCCTTTATTAATGTAAACTATGGAAGTGGATGATGGTTTAGGCAAATCACCTAAGTTAAATCTGGCAGAGAAAAACAGCCTTCTGTACAGTCAACTCTTGGAGGTGAAACTTGCAGAAAATCCCAGCACTGTATTAAACAAACAAACAAACAAAAACAAACAAGGGAATGAGAGAGCATGAGAGAAAGAGAGAACAAGGAAGGAGCCTGGGTAGCTAAGCAGACTAAAACCTGTTATTAACATTCAGCTGTCTACAATTACTGTAAGTTCAAATCTCACCAGGCTCAAGGTTGACTCAGCCTTCCATCCTTTCTAAGGTAGGTCAATTGAGGATCCAGTTTGTGGGGGCAATAAGCTGACTTTGTATAAAATATACAGAAGTACGAAGGCGATTGCTTAACGCATTGTAAGATGCCCTGAGTCTCCGGAGAAAGGCAGCATATAAATCTAATTAAAAAAAACAAAAGAGAATGTGTAAAAGAGTGGGAATGGCAGAAGGTGAGAGAATGAGAAAGAATGAGAGAAAAATGAAAGAATGAAAAAAAGAATGAAAGAGAAGCAGAATCAAAGTGTTAAAGAATGAGAATGAGAGAAAGAATGAAAGAGAAAGAGAGAAGGAGTGTGAGGGGGAGGAAGGGAGGGAGAGAGAATGAGAGAAAATGAAAGAATGAAAATGAGAGAAATGAGAGAAAGAATGAAAAAGAGAGAGTGAGAGAAAGAGAATGAAAGAGAATCAGAATCAAAGTGTTACAGAATGAGAATGCGAGAAAGAATGAAAGAATGAGAGAGAAAGAGTGTGAGGGGGAGGAAGGGAGGGAGAGAGAGAATGAGAAAAAATGAGAATGAAAGAATGAGAATGAGAGAAAAATGAGAGAAAGAATGAAAAAGAGAATGAAAGAGACTGAGAGAAAGAGAATCAGAATCAACGTGTT
Organism: Coluber constrictor foxii; assembly: GCA_038048745.1. NCBI lineage: Eukaryota > Metazoa > Chordata > Lepidosauria > Squamata > Colubridae > Coluber > Coluber constrictor. Next base: position 83,438,203 of record CM075965.1, on the reverse strand, counting down.
AAAGAATGAGAATGAAAGAAGGAATGTGAAAGAATGAGACTGAAAGAGAGAATGAGAGAGAGAAAGGGAGAGAGGGGGTAGAAAGGGAGGGAGAGAGAGAATGAGAAAAAATGAATGAGAATGAGAGAAAAATGAGAGAAAGAATGAAAAGGAGAATGAAAGAGACTGAGAAAGAGAATCAGAATCAAAACGTTAAAGAATGAGAATGAGAGAAAGAATGTGAAAGAATGAGACTGAAAGAGGATGAGGATGACAAGGAGAGAAAGAGTGAGGGAGAGAAAGAGAGAGAGGGAGCAGGCAATTCAAAATTACCCAATTCCCCTACTTTTACTGCTGCTTCTCCATGACTTCTTAACTAGCTAACAAATTCACAGGTAGTCCTCAACTTACAATTACTCATTTAGTGACCATTCAAACTTACAAGAGCACCGGGGGGGAGGGGAGTGATTTACGACTGTTTTTCACACTTACGGCCATTATTGCATCCCCATGCTCACTTGATTAAAGTTCCGTTGTATTTATGGCAACTGACTCGTATTTATGACGGTTGCAGTTGTCCCGGTGACCTTCTGTCAAGCCAAGTCAAATGGGGAAAGCCCGATTCATTTAACGCCCTTGTTGCTCACCGAACAGCTGCCACGATTCCCTTAACCACGGTGGTAAAACGGGGGCGAAAGACAAACGTCTCACTTCAGCGACAGAAACGTGGGGGCTCCGTTGGTCGTCGTAAGTCGAGGACTACCCGTCGTTGTACCAGCGCCGGCGTGAATTCCGAGTCGGGTGTCCTAATCGTGCAGTTTAGCCTTTGGCCTGCATTAGGATGTTGTTGAAAGCAACTTCTGGGAAAAATTGTGCAACCGTTCCTGGGACTCTCGAATTGGCGGGTCAATAAGCATCCCAAAATTCCTTTCTGCCTCAAAGGCAAACATTTTTGGGAATGCCCATCCTCACTAGGCTGATGAAGAGCGGCTGCTTGGGGTGGAAATCTAACTTTCTCCATCCTTTGTTGCTTGTAAGCAAAGGGTTAAGACTCTTTTGATGAGTTTCTTTTGAAGGCGCTCACAACAAGCACACTTTGCGTAAGACCAGGATTGAGTTTTGAGAAAGGGCTGAACCGACAGAGTCTATTCTCCTGTCAAAACTCACCTCCTCCCCAGACAACACCAGCCAGGTGGATGGGGTTTTTTTTTTCCCCTGGTGATGTTTGTTAGGAGGACAGGGAAGCGAATCCGGGAAAACCTCATCAATCAATGTCATCTGTGTGCTCTAATAAATTAGGACTGCAGAAACAAACAATGGCTACCAACCTGCCTTCCATGGAGGACCTGTATACTGCACAAAGCAGAAAGAGGGCTGGGAAAATATCGACGGACCCCCCTCACAACCTGGACCTAAATTGTTTCAACTCCTCCCCTCAGGATGCCGCTGTAGGGCATCGCATGCCAAACGCACTAGACACGAAGGTAGTTTGTTTCCCCCCACATGCCATCACTCTGATAAACATCTCATTCCCCTAATCCTCATTTTCTCATCTTTCCTACTATCTTCTCCTGTTGGTTTCTTAGGATGTTATCAGTTGTGGTCAAGTCATAATATGATTTATGACCTATAACCTATTACTTACTGTTTGTGCACTGCGAGCTTATAAACCAGAGATAAATTCCTTGTGTGTCCAACCACACTTGGCCAATAAAGAATTCTATTCTATTCTATTCTATTCTATTCTATTCTATTCTATTCTATTCTAGTCTATTCTAGTCTAGTCTAGTCTAGTCTAGTCTAGTCTAGTCTAGTCTAGTCTAGTCTAGTCTAGTCCAGTCCAGTCCAGTCCAGTCCAGTCCAGTCCATTTCATTCCAGTCCATTCCATTCTCTATTCCATTCTCTATTCCATTTCATTCCATTCCATTGCAATCTAATTCTTTATTCTATTCTATTCCATTCCATTTCTATTTTTAATTATATATTCTATTCTATTCTATTCTATTCTATTCTATTCTATTCTATTCTATTCTATTCTATTCTATTCTATTCTATTCCATTCCATTCCATTCCATTCCAATCCAATCCAATATCTATTCTATTCTATTCTATTCTATTCTATTCTATTCTATTCTATTCTATTCTATTCTATTCTATTCTATTCTATTCTATTCTATTCTATTCTATTCCATTCCATTCCATTCCATTCCAATCCAATATCTATTCTATTCTATTCTATTCTATTCTATTCTATTCTATTCTATTCTATTCTATTCTATTCTATTCTATTCCATTCCATTCCATTCCATTCCATTCCAATCCAATATTTATTCTATTCTATTCTATTCTATTCTATTCTATTCTATTCTATTCTATTCTATTCTATTCTATTCTATTCTATTCTATTCTATTCTATTCTATTCTATTCTATTCTATTCTCACATCCATCACTGTTTCTGCTGCATGCCAGGTAGTTTTCAGACAGTCTTCATAGATAGACCCACTTAGAGTGCATTGTAGTAGACCAGCCAAGAGGCCAAGGCATGTGTTACTATGAGGAACACTTGTTTTTTTCTTTTATATAATCTTCTTGGATGTATCTTCTGGAGCGGGGAGAAGCTACTCACCTTGTAGGCATACGTTTTACCTGTGCAAATGATCGTGTCATGTAATAATTAGTACCATTGTTATTATATGATACGTATTTATATTGTGCTCTAGTATTAAGATATAATTATAACAAGCCATCAAAACATGGGAAGAACCAATGTGTTTGAAGGCCATCACCAGCTAAAGAACTGGCAGCTGTGATTTTCGCATTGTTGAATGGAATAGAATAGAATAGAATAGAATAGAATAGAATAGAATAGAATAGAATAGAATAGAATAGAATAGAATAGAATAGAATAGAATAGAATAGAATAGAATAATGGAATGAAGAATAGAATAGAATAGAATAGAATAGAATAGAATAGAATAGAATAGAATAGAATAGAATAGAATAGAATAGAATAGAATAGAATAGAATAGAATAATGGAATGAAGAATAGAATAGAATAGAATAGAATAGAATAGAATAGAATAGAATAGAATAGAATAGAATAGAATAGAATAGAATAGAATAGATAGAGTAGAGTAGCGTAGCGTAGCGTAGCGTAGCGTAGCGTAGAATAGAATAGAATAGAATAGAATAGAATAGAATAGAATAGAATAGAATAGAATAGAATAGATATAGAATATTTATTTATTTATTTAGCGTATGGCTGGTCACACATAGTATTAAAACACTTCATTTTTACAGGTTAAAACAATTAAAAATAAAAAAGCAGTAAGAAAACCTAACATTTAGAATAGAATAGAATAAAAGTTGAAGATCAAAGTACAATCTAGACGAAAGAAAGAATGATAGAAAATAAATTGTTGAATAAGATAAAGTTAAAAGGTATGTGAATACATGTAAATAGTAAGAAAGGATCACTGGGGGCTGGGACATGTGCATTGGGCACTTGGTCCGGAAAAGGTTAGCCATCGCTGCCCTATGACATCATTTTCAGGGTAGAAGTTAAAACAATTTATGTCCAGGATGTGAGGGGTCTGTCGATATTTTCACAGCCCCCTTTTTGTATACAGTATATAACAACAACCTACATTCTTAGCAGGGGTGAGTTCTAATTTTTTTTACTACCGGTTCTGTGGACATGGCTTATTTTGTGGGCGTGGCTTGATGGTCATGTGACAGTTCTTTAGGATTTAGCAGAGGTACTGGTCTACCAGGCTTTTAACTGCTTGCAGAGCTGTACTGGCCTACCTATTTGTTTTTGGAGGCACTGGTCTACCCATTTGTTTTTGGAGGCATCGATCTACCATCACACTGCCTTTTAACACTGATCAGCTGTAGGGCGGCCCTTTGAAACCCTGCAGCAAGAGTTTAAACAGTTTTTTTCCTTTTAGCCGATCAGCTGGAACTTGGGAGGTAGCAATAGATTGGGGATGGGGCCAAATAAAAGGTAAGAATAATGCAGGTGGGGGGCGGGTGGGGTGGGAGGGCCCAGCTCCCGAACGAACAGAACTGGTTGGGTGATGTTATATCGTCACCGCTACCAGTTCGGCCGAACCGGGTCAAACCGGGAGGAACCCACCACTGAATTACTTAGGGGAACAAATTTTTAAAATAACCAGCCAAAAACCCCTCCTGGTGGATTGTCTGAAGGCAAACCGAATGCTAATAGCATATCTCAATTTAAAAATTAAAATAAGGCCAGGGGAAATAAAGGGAGAACCCCGATTAATTCTTCAAACTAGCGTGAAAGGAGGCGTTCTCCATTTTTCATGAACCATCTTTTTAAAGCTTACTCTATAAACATCACAGAGAACTGGTTTTCATCAGGACAGGTCGTCTGGGGTGGAAAAAAAAATCCACCCGTAGTGTTTTGTTCTGGTTCACTTAAGACAAAAACCAGGAAGTAGAAAAGTTGAACTGAGGCCTGCAGATGATGTTTGTGTCTTGCTTTGGGCAAATACATGGACCCGTTCTCCGCAGATGACAACAAACAGAAAGATGAAAGCTTGTGGAAGTCTGGTCTAAAATGTTCTGCTTAAGTACACTTTGAGGGCTGAAGGATCAGAATAACAGGAGTTGGAAGGGAGCTTGGAGGTCTAGTCCAGGGGTCCCCAACCTTTTGGACCTCAGGGACCACTAAATTCATAATTTTAAATCCCGCGGACCATTAATATGATCTGCCTAATGACTGGCTGGGTGGGCGTGGCTAGGTGGTCATGTGACTGGGTAGGCATGGCCAACTCAATGTCACTCAGGTCGAGGGGCGCCTCACCGGCCTCTACTCACCCCTCCCCACCCAGCCCCTCCTCGCCTTCCTGCCTGGGCTCCTTAGGGGCTTTCCCAGGCTTTCTCTATCTCTATCTCTTTATCTCTATATCTCTATCTCTTTCTCTATCTATATCTCTCTATCTCTATCTCTATCTCTATCTCTATCTCTATCTCTATCTCTTTCTCTTTCTCACTATCTCTATCTCTATCTCTATCTCTAACTCTAACTCTATCTCTTTCTCTCTATCCCTATCCCTATCCCTATCCCTATCCCTATCCCTATCCCTATCCCTATCCCTATCTCTATCTCTATCTCTATCTCTATATCTCTCTCTCTCTCTATCTCTTTATCTCTATCTCTATCTCTATCTCTCTATCTCTATCTCTTTCTCTTTCTCACTATCTCTAATTCTAATTCTATCTCTTTCTCTTTCTCTCTATCTCTATCTCTATCCCTATCCCTATCCCTATCCCTATCCCTATCCCTATCCCTATCCCTATCCCTATCCCTATCCCTATCCCTATCCCTATCCCTATCTCTATCTCTATCTCTATCACTATATCTCACTCTATCTCTATCTCTTTCTCTATCTCTATCTCTATCTATCTCTATCTTTATCTATATCTCTATATCTCTATCTCTTTCTCTATCTCTTTCTCTATCTCTATCTCTATCTCTAACTCTATCTTTATCTCTTTTGCTTTCGCTTTCTCTTTCTCTTTCGCTTTCTCTCTATCTCTATCTCTATCTCTATCTCTATCTCTATCTCTATCTCTATCTCTATCTCTATCTCTATCTCTATCTCTATCTCTACCTCTACCTCTACCTCTACCTCTACCTCCATCTCCATCTCCATCTCCATCTCCATCTCCATCTCCATCCCCATCCCTATCCCTATCCCTATCCCTATCCCTATCCCTATCCCTATCCCTATCTCTATCCTATTCCAATTCCACTCCACTGGGAATTAGGAAAAAAAAATCCGAGAAGAAAACAATGACAAACAGCTTTGATATCGCAGAAAACAAAATCACATGAACAGGCCTATGAAGTCACACGAAGAAAAGAAGACTTTATCAGATTGTGAGATCCCTCTTTATGCCATGTCAGAGGAACAATGACGTTCACAAGGGGGGGAAAAATGCACACATGTGATATTTTATCATGTACGGGGACATGCTGTGCTTCCAGATGTTGCTGGATTGCAATCTCTAGCAGACCCTGCCTGCCAGCATATCCATTGGCAAGGAGTGCTGAGAACAATAGTTGTACAGTGTCCAAGAGATCAGAGTTTCTCCACTTCAACTTTAGTCTAACACATAGAGCAAAAAGCAGCAGATTTTATTCATCAATAACCGAATTCGCTCAACGTAAGGAATAGGTCTCCCACTTTTAAGTTCAGGATGCTCTGTGAAAATAGACCATTATGGGAGAAACCCTTCAGTGTCATTCAAGCAGAGAAAAATCTGGTTAGTTCCATAAACCACAGTTAAACCGTGAATAAAGGAATACATTCACGGTTTAATTGTGGTTTATGGAACTAACCAGATTCTCTGTGCTTGGATAATTGATGAATCAAGGCAGCCATTAATCATTTGGCCCTTTCGGGCAAGCACCGCCTTTAAAACTAGGTGGCTCAGTGGTTAAGACGCTGAACTTGTCAATCAGAAAGGTTGGCAGTTTGGCGGTTCGAATCCCTAGTATAGGTTGAACTGCTGACTTTTCTGATTGCCTCCAAACGACGCTATAGAGCACTGCACACCAGAACAACTTGACACAAGGACAGCTTTTTCCCCAAACGCCATCACTCTGCTAAACAAATAATTCCCTCAACACTGTCAAACTATTCACTAAGTCTGCACTACTATTAATCTCATCATTCCCACCATCCATCTCCTTCCACTTGTGACTGTATGACTGTAATTTTGTTGCTGGTATCCTTATGATTTATATTGATATTGTTTCCTGATTGCTTATTTGTACCCTATGACTATCATTAGGTGTTGTACCTTATGATTCTTGATGACTGTATCTTTTCTTTTATGTACACTGAGAGCGTATGCACCAAGACAAATTCTTTGTGTGTCCAATCACACTTGGCCAATATTCTATTCTATTCTATTCTATTCTATTCTATTCTATTCTATTCTATTCTATTCTATTCTATTCTATTCTATTCTATTCTATTCTATTCTATTCTATTCTATTCTATTCTATTAACAGTGTTCAGCTGGAGGCCTTGTCCAGTCCCTAAAGATCTATCTAGAGAGACTCACTAAAGAGACCCCTTTAGCTTCATCTGCCTCCCAACCTTTAGAAATAATGTCTGTGGTGGCCATTGCCTTAGAACGATCAGTAAAACTGTTGGTGCACCTTAATTCAGAGGCTTTTAAAAGCATTTTTTCGGCCGAAAAGGTTGTAGAAAAAATGCTTTTAAAAATTAAAAAAAAAAGCCTCTGATGATTGTGCAGCTCAGCTGGGCAGGCGGGTGGGGGGGAGGGGGGCAGGGATTTTTGCTACCAGTTCTCCGAACCACCTGCCTCCATCACTACCGGATCAGGTGATCCGGTCCAAACCGAGAGCATTTCACCCCTACTGTAGACCCTTATTATCTATCTGTTCACAAAAGAAGGCAAGCAATCTGAGGAGATTCCTGTATTATTATTATTATAGTTGTTCTTGTTCTTGTTCTTGTTGTTATTATTCTTGTTATTGTTATTATTGTTGTTATTATTATTATTATTATTATTATTATTATTATTATTATTATTATTATTATTATTATTTAATTTCTATACCGTCCTTCTCCTGAAGGACTCAGGGCGGTGCACAGCCAACAATAAAACAACCCAATACAAAATTTAAAAGCAACTTTAAAAACATATTAAACAATATAGTCCTAATCATTTAAAAATAAATCCCAATTAAAAATTGTGTTTAGGCCAGCCCAGCTTTTTGAAACATCTTAAGATCACAGCGAAAGGTGCGTACATCAGGGATCATCCGTATCTCCGGGGGCAATTCGTTCCAGAGGGCAAGTGCCCCCACAGAGAAGGCTCTCCCCCTAGGGGCCGCCAGTCAACACTGTTTGACTGACGGCACCCTGAGGAGTCCCGCTCTGTGGGAGCGTATTGGCCGGTGGGAGGCTATCAGTAGCAGAAGGCGGTCTCGTAAGTACCCGGGTCCTAAGCCATGGAGCGCTTTGAAGATGGTCACCACTACCTTGAATCGCACCCGGAAGACCACCGGAGACCAGTGCAGCTCGCGCAGGAAGGGTGTGTATTATAGGCAAGACACAATAAAGTAGTTTTTACTCTACCCTTGTGGATTTGGTTACTTGCATCTGGCAGTTTGTTCTTAATTGCTAATTGTAAATAAGCTTAGGCTTAACTTTGCTGTTAATATGCTATTTAAAATGACCAGTATTATACATTCAGGTAAAATGAACAATTCTTCGTTGTATAAAGAAATTATGGAGGTCTACCAGGACTTAGGATCTCATTATGAACAATTGCCTAAAGTAGGCATGTTTTCAGCAAGTTCCTTTATCCTTTAATTGTTCTCTCTGCTATGGGGTGGAGACCTGTGAATAAGGGTGGGGCAGAAATAGGCTCATCCTGTGCAAAGCATCAGAACTTGGGTCAGATCTCGAACAATAAACTATATGACTTGGGGCCTTTACTCTGGAATTCTTCACGGGCTGAGGCAGCTACGCCCTGCTGAAATAATTCCAGCTAATCTGGTTGATCGGGTCAGAAGAAATGATGTCTCCAGCTCCACCCCAGGTCTCCACCCGAAGAGAAGAAACTCATGGAGGGCACTTCTGAACAGGCTGTAACAGCAACTGGTGTCGATTACAACCGTCATCTTTTCTTAAGCTGCACATAAAAATTCAGCAAACAATGCAGAGGAAGCAAAGAGGCTTGGGAAAGTGCCTCGACATGCTTTCTTTGCCAAATGCTTTATTTCATTTTTTATTTTTATTTTTTTTTAGCTCCCCTTCAGCAGCAATAGCTCGTATCTTTCTGCCAGCTAAGGTTAGGATCGGTTGAAATATTCGAGGCTGAAGTTAGCAATGATACAATTTTAAGGAATGAGTTCCACGTTTAGCTTTTTTCCTGCTATAGGATGTTGTCTTTAGCTCGACCCCACAGCGAATGCAGTTTACAGATGATTTTTTTTATTAAAAAAAGTTTTTTATTTTAAACATTGTTAAAAAGACATACATAGACATACAACATATACAACAATCTTAGTTTCTTTTTCAGCTACATAACAGTGATCCATTTCTTACTATATATTAATATTTACAGATATTATAATGTTAACTTATTCAGCCTTTTTCTCCTATTATATTTCCTTTCTACTAACATGTTAATTGATCTATCACATTTCTCTCTTTCCCTTCTTCATTCCTTTAATATATTTCCTTATTTTTCAGCCATTCATACCAATTATTCCACACGCTATAATATTTGGTTTCCTCTTTCCCCTGAATTTCTTTCGTTAGTTTATCCAGTTCTGCGCATGCCAAAATCTTTTTAATTATATCCTTATCTGGTGGTGATTCTTCTTTTCTCTTCCAGTATATATAATACGTGTTGCTGTCAATATATGTAGTATGAGATACTGTGTTTCTTTAGTGTAATTTTCTATTGACATCCCTAATAGAAACTGTTCAGGTTTTCCCTCTATTGAATTCTGAATTATTTCTTCGATCCCATTTCTAATTTTCTTCCAAAAATTTTTCGCCACCGGGCATGTCCACCATTGGTGATAAAAAGTTTCGTAACTAATCTTACACTTCCAGCATTTCGGAGAATTGCTGGGGAACATTTTCACTATTCTTGCTGGTGGAAAATGCCGTACAGATGACCCTGTATGGCATCTTCAAATCTATACTTCAAATTTAATGTATAGAATACAGAATAACAGAGTTGGAAGGGACATTGGAGATCTTCTAGTCCAGCCTCTAGTAGGAGAACCTACACCAGGGATGGCTAACCTTTTTGCCATTGTGTGCCAAAAGTGGGGAAAGTGCACTTGTGTGCCCATACCCATAATTCAATGCGCCCCGCTCCCTGCGCATTCTCAAGTTGGCAAACAGGCCATTTCCAGCCTCCAGAGGGCCTCCGGAGAGTTGTGGAAGGCCGTTTTCACTCTCCCCAGGCTCCTAGAAAGACTCTGGAGCCTGGGGAGAGCAAAAATGGACCTTCTCAACCCCCCTGGAGGCCCTCCAGAGGCCGGAAACAGCCCGTTTCCCGACTTCCAGTGGGTCTGGAAGATCTGAAAATCAGCTGGCCAGCACGCACATACGCACCGGAGGTGAGCTAGGGAAACACTTGCGTGCCCACTGATATGGCTCCATGTGTCACCTGTGGCACGCGTGCTATAGCTTTGCCATCACGGACCTATACCATTATGGCCACGCAATGTCGGTTGGCGGCCCCCAGGGGGAGAGCCTTCTCTGTGGGGGCACCCGACCTGTGGAATGAGCTACCTCCTGGAATAAGACTGATCCCGGACCTCCGCGCTTTCTGAAAGGCCTTGAAGATTCACTTATTTCAACAAGCCGGCCTAGCCTGAATGGTTTTAATTGGGATTTTAAATTTCTGATTTTACTGATTTTGGATTTTAAATTGGGAATTTTTCGATTTTGTAGATCTGGGATTTTAAATTGGTAATGCCGATGATTTAATTCATCTTAGTTTTTCTTAACTTTTGTACTATATGTGTTTTATGTTTGGCTGTTCACTGCCCTGAATCCCCCTGGGGAGAAGGGCAGTATATAAGTTAAAATAATAATAATAATAATAATAATAATAATAATAATAATAATAATAATAATAATAATAATAATAATAATAATAATGATGATGATGATGATGTTCCGATTGTAATTGGAGCCCTTGGAGCAATACCCAAAGGGCTACCCCGCTATTTAGAAATTCTAAATTTACCGGACTTGAACATTTTGACTCTACAAAAAACCACCTTACTCGGAACAGCTTACATCCTCCGACGATATCTTAACAGTTCCTAGGTCCTTGGTTAGGACTCGAGCTGCTGAGCTATTAACCAGCCTCAAAGACTGTGAATCTCACTACAGATTAACCAATAATAATAATAACAACAACAATAATGATAATAATGATAATGATGATAATGATGATGATGGACAAATTATTGTTCAGTCCCTTCTTAAAAAACCTTCAGTGACGGAGCACCACAACTTCTGGGGGCAAGCCATTCCACTGAGTAACTCTTCTGACCAATAGGAAATTTCTCCTTAATTCTAGGTGGATGTCTCTTTGATTATCTTCCATCCATGATCGCCCTTCAAATATTGAATGATTGTTATGTCGCCCTTGTCCTTCTCTTTGTTAGACAAACACACCTAGTTGCCTCAATCCTTCCTATGCTTTAGCCTCCAGATCTCTAATCATTTTTGTTGATCTGCAAACACCATTGTTATGGTGTTTTCCCTATTCTCCTGACACCATCTTTGCTACTGATGTGATGTAGCATGGTTCATTGATAATGATGCAGTTGATGATGTTGGAATTTTGGAATCTGTCCAACTTCTATTGTCCAGGGACAACCTTCCTGGCAGGTGCTGGGATTTCCTTCCATGACTATTTTGGCTTTGACCTCAGAGAAGAGCAGACACCTGGATTCTTAGAGCTTTTCATAGTATATCTCTGGGATGGCAACTAGAGTATTACAATAAAATGGGGCTTGCTTTGGAGGGAGAGGTAGGAGTGGACTAAAACTGTTTTCCCTTTGATGTGATAACTTCATTAACATGACTTCAGCATTTTGTCCTGCTGCAAATGAAAGGCAAAACGCCTTTCCAAGATACAGCAGAATCCAGGACAAGTAAAACATTTCTATCTCTAAAGTTGTGCTGATTTCAGGAGGCGTGTCGGCATGTACATATATTTGAATTCCTAAATACTCTGATTGCTTCGTTACATAATTGGGGTGCCGTGACTTAAATATATGTTCCTCACGTTGTATGCGCAAAGTGTCTATGGAGTCAGAGGATTAAGCTGCGTGTTTTGTGATTGAAATCAGTGAGATTTAAAAGTGGGTGAATCACCTCCTTCTTAATAAAAGGGATCAATAGGGTGAGATCTGATTGTACTGGTGCCATCGGCTAAGAACTTGACTTCTTCATGGGTAGGAGAAGCGTCTCTTTTAACAAATTAACCTGGCTATATGAAGTGTTGGCCCAGAAAGGAACAAGATCAAAAAATGTGGGTGAGTCAAAAAAACACATACATAAGTATAATATCATGCCAGGTCCTTTCATAGAAAGATATATTTCTTCCTGGAGGATAGCTGGTTGGACGGTCACTGAGCTTGTCGATCAGAAAGATTGGCAGTTCGGACTGGAGAGAACGGGGACATCCACATCTGAAGCCAAAGCGTCTCCAAAGCGGAGTCACGTCATCTGATGTGCCTCAATGCCAAGCATAGGATTCCACGAACGGTGAAACTCAGACCCAGTTACTTTCCAAAGACCGGCAAATGACTTTTATACCTCAAGGATTATTTTCATCAAATAATTGAAGTCTTTGCAGATATATTCTTGGATTTTGCAAAACTGTGTAAATGTTGGGCCATTCCTGAGGTATAGGAAAGGAGCTACTCATCATCCTGGGTAGATTTGGAGTGTTTTGGAAAGAGAGAGACCTCATTGGCTCCCTCTCCTCTTCCGTCAACTCTGATGTTGTTTTTTAATGGTGTAAAAGCAGAAAAAACTTTTTTTAAAAAATAAGGAAAAAAGAGAAGGTAGGATTTCTTAAACAAATTAAACCTCATGCTACAGATGCCCCATTCAGGTCTGTACTTGAATGACTGCCATGGCTTGCTTTCTGAATCATTCGCTTCTCCAGATGTTTGTTCACCTTTTCTGCTGCTATCTTCTTCCCGTTCCTACTCAACAATGCCCTGCTCCTTAAGGGCTCTTTTTCAAAATCCAGATGTGCAGGCCAGGTCAGGATTACACAGGCAGTGAGGAATACTCCATATGGACTTAGTTCTTTCTGGCATGCTCCAGGAAGCAAGACTGAGGGAAAAGCAGAGCTCCTGAACTCTCATCCTGTTTATTTGGAGATACTTTGGGGAGGTGGTACCTCATCATTCATATGAAAACGGGCCTCTCATCGAAGTCCAGCTCCTCAAAGTTTGTTATCAACTTTCCTTGACTGATTTAGTTCTGTTATATATTAAACATTTAAATCAACGTAAGTCTTTAATTTTTTTTTAAAAAAAATTGATTTCTGAGAGGAACCGTTGCAAAATACGTGCGGAGAAAATAAAACTTGGGGAAAAAAGGATTATTTACAAATTCACAGGCCTGTTGTGATGGACTGAAATCTTCATGAAATTATGTATTAGTTGTTGTGTTTCTTTAAAATTTGATTTATATGCCGCCCTTCTCCGGAGACTCAGTGCGGCTTACAATGCGTTAAGCAATAGCCTTCAAACTTTTGTATATTTATACAAAGTCAGCTTATTGCCCCCAGAAACTGGGTCCTCAATTGACCTACCTTAGAAAGGATGGAAGGCTGAGTCAACCTTGAGCCTGGTGAGATTCGAATTTACAGTAATTGCAGACAGCTGAATGTTCTTTCTTTCTTTCTTTCTTTCTTTCTTTCTTTCTTTCTTTCTTTCTTTCTTTCTTTCTTTCTTTCTTTTTCTTTCTTTCTTTCTTTCTTTTTTTAATTTGATTTATATGCCGCCCTTCTCCGGAGACTCAGGGCGGCTTACAATGCATTAAGCAATAGCCTTCATACTTCTGTATATATTTATACAAAGTCAGCTTATTGCCCCCACAAACTGGGTCCTCAATTTACCTACCTTAGAAAGGATGGAAGGCTGAGTCGACCTTGAGCCTGGCTAGGATTGAACTCACAGAATTACAGGCAGCTGGATGTTAATTGTTGCCTTAGTAGGAGGCATTAGCCCCCTACGCTACTCAGGCTCCTAGCCTGAACCCCGAAATAAGCGCTTGGCCTTATTTTCAGGAAGGACTTATTATTTGGGGGTGCGTGGAGCAAGATGGAGCTCCTCTTGCCATCTTACCTGATTTCCAGCTCTGCATTTAAATATTTTCGGGGAAGGCTTATTTTCGGGGGGGAAGCTTATTTTAGCGCATGCGCTCAGAAGCGTGATTGGGCTTATTCTCAGGGGATGTCTTATTTTCGGGGAAACAGGGTGTTAGCCATCAAAGTTTGGTTCTTAATGTCAACCTACAGTAAATATCTGAAGACTGAGTTAATCGAATTGAATTTGCAGGTCACAGAAATATTCCCTCTGCAGCCAGATGTTTAGAAAGCTACATAAATCCTTGGAAAATCCTTGAAAGTGCCAAAAATTCTGCATTTGTGATCACCAATCCAAAGAAAAAACCCCCAACGATACTCTTTTTTTTTTCTTTTGTTTTCTTGCGCCCTGAAGCCCTAGAGGAAACGTCTTGCTTGCATCTGAAGATAATTCTCTTTGACTCTTAATTAATTCCAATGCAATCTAATTAGACCATGTTCAAATCATGCATTATTTATAAAGAGGATTGTAGTAAGCATCAGGATCTCGGGGCCAAAAATAAATAAATAAAGAAATAAAATCCTGACTTCATTTCATTCAAGAAGAGCTTGGCTGGTTAGAGAGCGTGAGATAATTTTTCCGTCAGCTTCTTATTAAGCCATACTCTCTTTGTAAGTCTGGAAAAAGGGATGGCCGCTTTACCAATACGTTTATTCAGCTCAGTATCTAAAGAGAGAGTGTCAAAGATAGTTGAGCCGAGATACACAAAGTCTCTAAAATGAACAAGTAGACTATCCACAAAGCCATAGGTTAAATACTATTTGTTTATATAGTCTCATCAAGACCCATGTTAATAAATTTGAATGCTAACCAAAGAGAAATCGATGCAGAATACTTTCTTTAAAATGGCAGTTGGGTATAAAATGTTATCTCGATCAAGGATGGAGGGAGGGAAGGAGGGAGAAGGAAGGAAGGAAGGAAATGTAGGAGAAGAGGGAGAGAGGAAAGGCATTGTGTGTCTCCAGATGAGGACATCTGTCCTCATGGGTTTAGAACAGGGTGAAATGCTCGTGGTTTGGATCATATTGCCCAATCCGGTAAGCGATGGAGGTGGGTGGGCATTCTGCCAACTATAGTAAGATTACGATTACTTATTCTTTGGATTCTTGTAGGCTGTTAAGAAAGTTAATGAACAGCCTTTGTTTGAAAAAGACTGATTTAATTTAGTAAACTAATTCTTGTACAGACTTTGTGTGTGCTGCATTCTTTGGGGTCCATAGCTGGAGCAGGATATATATCCTGGCGTTCCTCTTTCTACCCATCAAGGTTTGGTCCACAGATGAAGGAGGACAAAAAAAACCTACAATAAAAGCTTTTTTCCTTTTCTCTCCCTTTCTAAATATGGGGAAACTGCTTGCTATGGCGGTCAGGCAGCAAATTGCAGCAAAGTGTAGAGTAAGCCAAAGATTTCTACGCTGTTCCCAGTTTCTCTGGAGAATTTCCAGTTTGTAACCATGCCTAACTAATACTTAAGAAAGGAAAGAAACCTGTGATTAGGTATTTATATTACAGTGTACTTTCAAGGGTTAGGATGTTCTGTTGGCTTTGTTCTGCTAAAAGCACACGCTTGCTCATACCTGCTGAAAAGTAAAGATTTATAAAAAAAAAAACTCAGTATGACTTATTCCAGTTTAAGTGCTTGTTATAACAGAGGATGTCTCATCTTTGCCAAAATCCAGAACTGGAGTATACAAATCTTGCCTGGGATTAAGGATGGCTTTCTTCAAGGCACCTCATAGGTCTGACACTGTCTCTAAAATGAACAGACAGACTATCCACGAAGTCATCACTGGCATCCTTCAGTCTCAAGAGACTATGGCTCTGGAAAGAGGCCTTAAAACAGCATCTGGTGTGGCTAAAAAGGCCGATTCGAGAGTGGCCATCCCTTCCACACTGAGGGCAGATACATTCCGTCCCCTGCCCAGCCCCCAGATTTCACTGGTTCTGGGACTGCCTCTTTGCCTCAAGTGTCTCTTCGAATTGGAGAAGGCCATGCTGCGTCTTTAGCCTCCAAGCTGAACGATCGGAGGTCAAGGTTTCCCAGTTGTTAAGGTCCATTCCCAAGGCCTTTAGGTCCCTCTTGCAGATATCCTTATATCGCAGCTGTGGTTGCTAAGATAGATGGCACATCAACACTCAAGCACCAAATTAGTGCCAAATTAGCAAAGCTGCTTTGTATGGAAGAAGAGGATCATCATGGTGGTAAATTTCGTGCAGATTAAAATATTAGTGAGCTTTCTTCTTCCAAACTTTCCGGGCCTGTATTCTCCAGATGCATCAGAATTGTAAGGCCAAAATTCCTCGACGATTTTGGCGATTGCAATCCAAACACATCTGGCGGTTTCAGGTTGAAAACTTCTACCTTGGTAGACTTCCCACATACTTTCTGCTTCCATTAAGCAAGAGTGACCTAAAGTTGAATTTCTTCATTGCTGTTCTCCGAGAAACCCTAAAAACCCCATGAGACAATCAGTGTGGACAGCCTTTATTATGTTTTTCTTTTTTTAAAAAAATTAATTTATATGCTGCCCTTCTCTGGACACTGAGGGTGGCTTACAACGCATTAAGCAATAGCCTTCATACTTTTGTATATACCTGCTTAGTAGGGCTTTCATCCCCCCTAAGCGGTGTTCTTTTTTCTACAAAGTCAGTTTATTGCCCCCACAATCCGGGTCCTCATTTTACCTACCTCAGAAGGATGGAAGGCTGAGTCAACCTTGAGCCTGGTGAGATTCGAACTTCCAATAATTGCAGGCTGCTGGTGTCCCTTTAACGCCACTTAAGCTGCTGCTTAAGCTGCTGCGCCACCAGGCTCTTTTAAGCTGTAGGCAGCATCTCTCATTTCCAAATCTGAGTGATGGTTACAGGCGTCATTCCTTTCGTTCGTATAAACACCACTGAAAGAATCGCATCTCTGCGAGACGCTTTCGGAGGGAAACTGTAGAAGGAAAGTGAGGGTGGCTTGCATCTCTAGAATGGCAGTATTTTGGAAGGCAAATTATTCAATGACAGTTGGAGATGCACCAAAGCTAAGCTGAGCATTAATCAACTCAATTGGTGAATGGAGACAGCAGCATATGCGGTGCTGTTTAAGCACTGGTACTGTGCTTTAGTGGGTCATGATAGGAGCAGATCAATGGCCAAGATGGAGCACAATGCCATTTTCTCATTTTTTACATATCTTGGTAGGGCTCTAATTAATTTTCTGCCCTCGTTACCCATGAGGTTAACTTTGTGACTTCTTATTATAGAACGATGCTGTTTTAGTAATCAGCACCATAGAGCCTGGTGGATTGAGTTTTCTCTGTCCTGTCTTTATCTCAACAAGATGGAGGGATATGACGGAGGGATGGAAGGATCAGTGGAGGGATGGATGGAGGGATCGATGTACAGGCAAATAGGATGGATGGATGAAGATAATAGAAAGAATTATTGTTTGGAATCGTAGAGTGGGAAGAAGCTATTAAGTCCCGTCCTCTGTGTCATGCAGAAGTCCATGCCCAACAGCCTTTCATAAAAACACAGATTGTCAAATGCGACAACATTGTTGTGGGGAGGTGTGAATGCTGTTCAGAAAGGAACACTTAGACCTTCCTTCATTCTGTACTTCCAGTGATTGCGAATCAGTCACAACTGAACAGGTCCAACTTAGAGAAGCTGGATTCCTTCCTTCCTTCCTTCCTTCCTTCCTTCCTTCCTTCCTTCCTTCCTTCCTTCCTTCCTTCCTTCCTTCCTTCCTTCCTTCCTTTCTTTCTTTCTTTCTTTCTTTCTTTCTTTCTTTCTTTCTTTCTTTCTTTTAGCTAATTCTCCCCAAAGCTAAACAGAGTCAGGCCTGTTTAGCCTGCTTAAAACGAGGATGAGAAAAACTTCCAGAAAATCCTAGGGGTGTGATGGCGAACCTATGGCACCCGTGCCACAGGTGAAACCCGTAGCCATATTGGTGAGCACATGAACTCAGCTCCGCCAGCTGATTTTCGGGCCTTCTGGGCCCACCAGAAATAGGGAAACAAGCTGTTTCTTGCCTCCAGAGGACCTCGGGGGTGGTGGGGAAGGCCCTTTTCTCTCTCTCCCCAGACTCCAGAACCTTTCTAGGATCTGGGGAGGGCGAAAATGGCCTTCCCCACTCCCTCGGAGGCCCTCTGAAGGCCTCCGGAGGCCGTAAACATTTGCCAACTTCCAATGGGACCAGAAGTCCAATTTTTTTCTGTCCCCAGCCTCCAGAGCCTTTCTAGGAGTCTGGGGAGGGTGAAAATGGCCTTCTCCCCCCCTCTTCCCCGTGAGGACCATCCAGAGGCCAGAAATGGCCCATTTGCCAACCTCCACTCCAGAGGGTTTCTGGGGGTGTGGGGAAGGCCATTTTCACCCTCCCCAGCATCCTAGAAAGGCTCTGGAGGCTGGGGACAGCAAAAAACGGGCCTACCATGGCATTGCGTGCCAGGAGCGGGGGGAGTGGGGGGGGTTGCAAACACATGCACAGGGGCAGGGCACATAGAATTATGGGTGTGGGCATGCATGCGTGCAATCCCTCCCCGCTCCTGGCATGCGATGGCAAAAGCTGTCCTAGGGCAATCTGCTAGGACATTAAAAAAAAACATTAAAAGAAAATTCCTGGAAGATGTTAAAGGAAAATCACTCCGATGTTGCTATCCCCCCCCCAAAATAAAAATACATTGGGCGTATCTGTGTCAAATAAACTCTGCCGCTTGACTCCCATTGCTTTATGATGCTTCTTTGTTGGGAAACTCACAGCCAAGCAAGGAGGAGGGATCAAACGGGGAATTAGCCTAGAATCTTTGTGCAACCGCGAGAGACCTAAGACTGAATCCCCTTAACTTCCGTGGGAAGCTTATCTACTTGGTCCCAAGGGAAGGCAAGCACTCTATGGAGTTTCTTGGACTATAGGCAGAACGCAATAACAGAGTTCAACTCTAAGTTACAAATACTCTCTACCATCAGTATTTCCTGGTCTGTCTGTGTATAATGAATGATCTGAAATAATTTAAAAGTTGGCAGAAGTCTATACCTTCTGTAGACTTAGCTTTGATTTTCCTTCCATCTTTCTGTTTTATTGCCGTCTTTTATCACAGCATTTTATGGTTCCTAGAGGACACAAATTGTTCTAATCACAGCCATAAAACATGGGCACTACAGAGGTGTTAGGCAAAAAGCTTGGCTCTGTGCTCTACCACCCATCCTAAGTCCTTTGAACTAGATTTCTCCTGACAGATGTCTTATTAAGGAGGTTCTTGGAAAAGGTGCCTCCTGAACTTCTGTTTGTGTTGACCTAAATTGTGCTTGGCTGGCTCTGTTTAAAAAAAAGAAAAAAGAAAAGAAAAATATCACAAGGGTTGCTATAAACACCCCAGCCCAACAAACAGAAGACAGAGTGAAAGCTATTGCTATGCCAGGGTTTTAATCGTGATAACTTGCAGGCATCATTTTCAGGAAAAAGTTTCGAAGCCAATTTTATTCGCAGCTTGACTGAGGAAATTTCCAGCGGGACTGCTCTTATGCGTTAGGGAAAGCCAGTACTTTGAAGAGATAGGGGTGCTTTAGGAAATAGGAAACAGGGGGAAAAATATCTTTATTGGTCCTTTAAAAAAAAACAACAGTGTGAAGTCTTGATTTCAGCTAAAATGTCTTGAGCCAGCTTTGCCTGAAAGCCCGATTTTCAAATTCACACCTGAAACTTCAAGTGTTTTGTATACATTTTATATGGTCTGCGATATTAAGGATGAGCACTAGATGGCAGCAAAGGGTTTAAATATTCTTCAACTAGGAGTTGGATTTTTGCCTCTAGATAAGATACTCAAATTCTTTCGGTATTTAGAATTAATCTGTGTTTTCCTTCCCCTTCACCGCACTGTAATTTTTAAAAAAAATTTTTACCTCACAGATATAACAAACTCACCCAAAGTTGTTTTTTGCAATGAATGTGTAATGCAGTTTAGGTCTTGTATTCCAAATTGACACTCACGTTCATCGAGTTAAAAAAAAGTAATTACTTGCTGTCAACTAATTGCAAATATTCAACACCTTGTGTCTCAGCATTACCAAACTCACAAGCAAAGATAAATAGGAAAGAACAATTCACCTACAGTGTTTTGAAGGCATGGTAGGACTCTTTTCAACCCCCCTAAAGTGGAAGTGTGATGCATTGTGTGGGAAACTGCTGAAGAGTATTTCAAATTATGAAATGTCCTGGTCTCTGACCGCCCATACAGTAGGGAGGTGTCCCCCATTAACTGAGTTGCATCTTTGTCCTATTTAAGCTTCGTGCCAAGCGGCTCGGCCTTGATCCTGATCGATCTGAGAACTAAAGTGTCATAAGTCAGTTACTTCTTTCCCTTAGAAAAACTTACAGATCCATCCGTATTAGAACATAGAATAACAGAGTCAGAAGATCCCTTTGAGGTCTTCTAGTCCATCCCCGTTCAAACAGAAAATCCATTCTGGATAAAGGGCTGTCCAGCAGGGGTGAAATGCTCTTGGTTCGGACCGGATCGCCCGATCCGGTAGCGATGGCGGCTGGTGGTTCGGAGAACCGGTAGCAAAAATCCCTGCCCCCCCTCCCCATGCCCAGCTGAGCCACGCGATCATCAGAGACTTTTTTAAAAAACTTTTAAAAACATTTTTTCTACAACCTCTTCCGACGAAAAAATGCTTTTAAAAGAAGCATTTAAAAAAAGAAGCCTCTGATGATCGCGTGGCTCAGCTGGGATCGTCAGAGGCTTTTCAAAGCACTTTTTTCTGCAGCCTCTTGGCCGAAGAGGTGGTTAAAAAAATGCTTTGAAAAGTCTCTGACGGTCCCAGCTGAGTTGCCTGATCAGCAGAGAGGCATTTTTTAAAAAGCCTCTCTGACAATCCCAGTTGAGTTGCCTGATCGGCAGAGAGGCATTTTTTTAAAAGCCTCTCTGACGATCCCAGTTGAGTTGCCTGATCGTCAGAGAGGCTTTTCAAAGCAGTTTTCTCTGCAACCTCTTGGCCGAAGAGGTGGTAAAAAAATGCTTTGAAAAGTCTCTGACGATCCCAGCTGAGTTGCCTGATCGTCAGAGAGGCATTTTTTTAAAAGCCTCTCTGACGATCCCAGCTGAGTTGCCTGATCATCAGAGAGGCATTTTTTTAAAAGCCTCGCTGACGATCCCAGTTGAGTTGCCTGATGCTCAGAGAGGCTTTTTTCAAAGCATTTTTCTCTGCAACCTCTTGGCCGAAGAGGTGGTAAGAAAAATGCTTTGAAAAGTCTCTGACGATCCCAGCTGAGTTGCCTGATCGTCAGAGAGGCATTTTTTTAAAAGCCTCTCTGACAATCCCAGCTGAGTTGCCTGATCATCAGAGAGGCATTTTTTTAAAAGCCTCGCTGACGATCCCAGTTGAGTTGCCTGATGCTCAGAGAGGCTTTTCAAAGCATTTTTCTCTGCAACCTCTTGGCCGAAGAGGTGGTAAAAAAAATGCTTTGAAAAGTCTTTGACAATCCCAGCTGAGTTGCCAGAGCTTTTTCAAAGCATTAGAAAAAATGCTTTGAAAAGTTAAAAAAAAAAAAGGACAGTTGGCCACGCCCACCCAGTCACATTAACCCCACCCCCCACCAAGCCACGCCCACAGAACCGGTAGTAACAAATTTTACATTTCACCCCTGCTGTCCATCCACTTATGGAAAACCTCCATGGTAATAATTAATACAATAATATCTTTTCTTATTGAGTTAAGGTGATTTATAAGTGGTGTTTAAAATTATAACGTGGGATTTTTGTATTTCTCAGCTGTAATTGGAGATTATGCATCGCTGTTGTTATGCCCCCAACCCCACCCCACCACCCCCATCGGCCCCTCAATCTGAATCTTCGTGCCTTGTCCCGGATCATCACAGTTGTGTTCTATGCTTACTCTGCTGATATTCTTAATGCATTGAGCCTTTTTTCAAAACTGGTCCAAGTAGTCCTTGACGTATGACCACAATTGAGGCCTAAATATATGTTGTTAAGTGAAACACTTGTTAAGTGAGTTTTGCCCTATTTTATGACTTGTTAACAGTTGTTAAGGGAATCACTGCAGTGGTTAAATCAGTAACACCTTTGGTAAGTGAGTCTGGCTACCCCATTGACTTGGCTGGTCGCATGACCCCAGGACACTGCAACCGTCGTAAATATGAATCACTTGCCAAGTGTGTGAATTTTTTCACATGACCATGGGGATGCTGCAATAGCCACGAGTGTGAAAAACGGCGTCATTTTTTCAGTGATGTTATAACTTTGAACGGTTATTAAAAGAGGTGCTGTGAGTGGAGAATTTCCTAATGGTGACAGCAATCAATCAATGGAATGGCTTGCCTTTCCTAGAAATTGTGGCTGCTCCATCATTGAGGCTTTCAAAAAAAGAGATTGGACTACAAGATCTTCAAGATTCCTTCCAAGTCATTATTCTATGCTCTAAATCAGGGATCTGCAACCTTAAACACTCAAAGAGCCATTTGGACTCGTTTCCCACAGAAAAGAAAACACCGGGAGCCACAAAACCCTTCCCATGCCTTACTATTTCCTGAGCGGCCACAAAACTAGCCTATGTTGTTGTTGTTGTTGTTGTTGTTATTATTATTATTAATATTTCTATGCCACCCACTCTCCGAGGACTCTGGGCGGCTTACACCAAAGACAGTATACTAAATAACATATTGCCCCCAACAATCTCGGTCCTCATTTTACCCACCTCGGAAGGATGGAAGGCTGAATCAACCTTGAGCCGGTGAGAATCGATCTGCTGATCTGCTGAACTAGCAGTCAGCTGAAGTAGCTGCAGTACAGCACTCTAACCACTGCGCCACCTCGGCTCTCTCTACGTTGAATTAAACCTTCTGTTTTCTTCTGAAACTTTCCTTTTCTTGGATTTATCCACGGTTGGCCTACCAGGGGTTGAAAAGCTCAATAAAGTTGTTGACTCCTGTTCTAAATCAAGACAGCTGCACTGGAAGGAGAATTGGAAGTTTTTGAGTTTGAGTTTGAGTTTATTCGATTTTTATACCGCCCTTCTCCTGAAGGACTCGGGGCGGTGCACAGCCATAATAAAATGATGAGAAGCTTCTAGCAAGATGGGGCTGATGCAGCTCTAAGAAAGATGTATAAATTAGTGGAGAGAGAGAGAGAGAGGGAGGGAAGGAGGGAGTGAGAGAGAGAGAGACAGAGAGAGAGAGAGAGGGAGGGAAGGAGGGAGCGAGAGAGAGAGAGAGAGACACACACAGAGAGAGAATATGAATATATCCTGGTTAAGATCATTGGATTGATTTCAAGCTTTTCCTCTGAACAATATCACCTCATTCTTGGCTTTGCAGAGTCAAAGGCTCCTTTGACTCTGCAGAGATTGTGCAACGGCCGATTCGGAATTTGCCTTACCAGACAGCAAAGCGTGATTGCACAGATCCACCCCGCCCTTCATTAGCGTCGGGGATATTCCTTCACACCCTGTCCTGCCTCGAAGAGGGAGGGTTGCACGTATGCTCCCAGACAGCAAGGCTACTGCACATTTTTTTGCCTCTAATTAAATAGGATTGTGAAGAGCTGAGGTTGAAGCGTAGCGGAGTCTTTGGCTTGTAAAGTAGCTGCAGAGATAACATCTGGTAGCCAAACGAAGCAGGATCGGAGGTTTGCAACCCATCATTCAGAGTGCCTCCTGGAGCAGTGGCTGGTAAATAAGCATCGCGATGACACAACCTTAAATGCACATGCTTCTATTCCCATGGCTTCCTCCTAAGGCAGGACTGAGCTGAGGCATGTTATTCCACCTTCAGAAAGTAACCTTCATGTTTCTTACAGAATAACTGAATGGAAAGGGACCTCGGAGGTCATCTAGTCCTCCTGCCCGAACAGGAGGCCTTATACCCATGATGGCGAACCTATGGCACGTGTGCCACAGTGGCACACGGTGCCATATCGGTGGGCACGCAAGCTCAGCTCCCTCCACCTGATTTTGGGGCCTTCTGGACCACTAGAAGTAGGGAAACAGGCTGTTTCCAGCCTCCGGAGGCCCTCGGGAGGGTGGGGAAGGCCCGTTTTTTGCTTTCCCCAGCCTCCAGAGCCTTTCTAGGAGTCTGGGGAGGGCAAAAATGGCCTTCCCCAGAGGAGACCCGACAGAGGCTGGAAAGTTGGCAAATCGGCCATTTATGGCCTCCGGGGGGCCTCCATGGGGGTGAGGAAGGCCATTTTTGCCCTCCCCAGGCTCCTACAAAGGCTCTGGAGCCTGGGGAGAGCAAAAAACGGGCCCAATGTGCCATTGTGTGCCAAAAGCGGGGAGCGCGGGGGGGCATGCGTGCATGCACAGGGGGCGGGGTCTGTAGAATTAAGGGTGTGGGCATGCACGTGGGCGTCCCCCGTGTGGCTAACTAAAAGGTTACTGCCTTATACCATTCCAGAAAAAATGGCTGTCCAATCTCTTCTTAAAAACTTTCAGTGATGAAGCACCCACAACTTCTGGAGGGCAAGCTTTTCCATTGATTCATT
The DNA here is from genome assembly GCA_038048745.1 of Coluber constrictor foxii. Classification (NCBI taxonomy): domain Eukaryota; kingdom Metazoa; phylum Chordata; class Lepidosauria; order Squamata; family Colubridae; genus Coluber; species Coluber constrictor. The sequence goes on along the minus strand of CM075965.1, from coordinate 83,413,793 downwards.
GTTCCAACTGTCTAACTGGAAATGTCTCCTTAGTTCTAGGTTGGATCCCTCCTTGATAAGTTTCCACCCATTGCTTCTTGTCTTGTCCTCGGATGCTTTGGAGGATAGTTTGATCCTGACTTCTTTGTGGTAGCCCCTCAAATATTGAAACACTGCTATCGCGTCCCCCCCCCTCGCTTCTGCTCTTCCTTAGACTAGACATATCTAGTTCCCGCAGCTATTCATCAAAATGTTTCAGCCTCCAATCCTCTAAATCAGATAAGATAAGATAAGATAAGATAGAAGAGAAGAGAAGAGAAGAGAAGAGAAGAGAAGAGAAGAGAAGAGAAGAGAAGAGAAGAGAAGAGAAGAGAAGAGAAGAGAAGAGAAGAGATGAGATGAGATAAGATGATAAGATAAGATAAGATGATAAGATAAGATAAGATAAGATATGATAAGATAAGATAAGATAAGATAAGATAAGATAAGATAAGATAAGATAAGATAAGATGATAAGATAAGATAAGATAAGATAAGATAAGATAAGATGATAAGATCATTTTATTTCTATACCGTCCCTCTCCCGAAGGACTCAGGGCGGTGCACAGCCAACTAAAAGCACAATACAAACACCATAATTTAAATTTAATTTTTTTTTTTAAATTATTACATTTGTGGCCGAAATTAGTTAAAAAACCCAAAAATTTAAAAGTCCAAATTTAAAACTCAATCACAAAGATAGCCCCGCCTGTCGGAAGAGCAGGGTCTTGAGGGCACAGCGAAAAACTCGGAGGTCAGAGATCGTGCGTATTTCCGGGGGCAGTTCATTCCAAAGGGCAGGGGCTCCCACAGAGAAGGCTCTCCCCCTGCATGTCGCCAGCTGATATAATTTAGCCGACGGCAACCTGAGGAGTCCCTCTCTGTGGGAACGAACTGGTCGGTGGGAGGCTATTGGTAGCAGAAGATGGTCTCGTAAATACCCAGGTCCTGAGCCATGGAGCGCTTTAAAGGTGGTAACCAACACCTTGAATCGCATTCAGAAGACCACTGGGAGCCAGTGCAGCTCGTGCAGGAGAGGTGTTACATGGGCTTGTACCCATAATCACCCGCACGGCTGCATTCTGGACCAGTTGGAGCCTCCGAGTGGTCTTCAAGGGGAGCCCCATGTAGAGAGCATTACAGTAGTCCAGCCGGGAGGTTGGAGCCCAGGGAGGGCAAAAATGCACCCCTGCCTTGGTGCAGGAGGCCGATTACGCCATAGCCACCCAGCAACCAGGCAAAGAATCCCTTGCTAAAATTTTTAAAGCCTACCCCTGCTGATCTCCAGTTAAAAGATAGACCAGGTTTGCTTTCCAGGCTAATGTTCCATAGGAGGACTCATTGAGGATAGTCATCCTGCTTCTTTTTCTTCTTCTAACTCGGGAGGAGACACATTGCATCACGTGCTGAACGCACAGACTGTAAACAGAGCTCTTCTGAATGTTTTAAGGATGACGTCTGGAGGTGGCGAGTGGGAAGCGCGTGCCTTTGAGTGAGGAGGACTCGTGGTGCCTTGGAGAAATCAAATGGGTTTGGGGAGTGGTGAGAAACTGCTTTCCCAGAAAACTCTTCCCAGAAATCTGGCCTTCTGTGTGTCGCAAGGAGCCATAAAAACATTGTGCAATGTCCAGCTGCAAGAATGCTTTGGGTAATGGAGCAGAAATCTGTGGCAAAAATTATAAAATAAAATAAACCTTCATCACAGAGGAGATGAATGACACACATGTGCATAAGGTTTAGGATGTTGACTTTAGCAGGACAACTGGTAACTTTTGTGTAACTGTAAAGCGGAAATGTCCGACCTTGGCAATTTTTAAGACTTATGGGCTTTAATTTCCAGAACTCCCCCGGATGCTGGTTGGGGGAATTCTGGGAGTTGAAGTCCACACGTCTTAAAATGGCCAAAATTGGACAGCCATGCTGTAAAGCATACTTTCCCATACTTAAAGGTAAGGTAAAGGTTCCCCTCGCACATATGTGCTAGTCGTTCCTGACTCTAGGGGGCGGTGCTCATCTCCGTTTCAAAGCCGAAGAGCCAGCGCTGTCCAAAGAGGTGTCCGTGGTCATGTGACCAGCATGACTCAACACCAAAGGCGCACGGAACGCTGTTCCCTTCCCACCAAAGGTGGTCCCTATTTTTTCTACTTGCATTTTTTACCTGCTTTCGAACTGCTAGGTTCGAAGCTGGGACAAGTCACGGGAGCTCAAGACACTTGGGATTCGAACCGCTGAACTGCCGACCTTTCGATCGACAAGCTCAGCGTCTTAGCCCCTGAGCCACCGTGTCCCTCTTCCCATACTTACTGAAGATAATTCACACCCTAAATGAGCATCTCCACCTTAAAAATAAGGACAATTATTATTCTTTTTTAAAACTATTGTGATATACTTCTCTTCCTTTCTCTCCTTCATAAGGCTGTTTTATAACACTGAAGTGTCATAAACGGGAAGGGCCTTCGCACAACTTTTTGCGGCGTGCCAGATACACCCATTCCTGGACCAATGTGCCTTCTGAGAGCTGCCCACACCCTGGTCACCTCCCCTCTGGACTATTGTAATGCGCTCTACATTGGGCAGCCTTTGAACAGTTTTGCACAAGCCTAAACTTGACCCACACAGGCAAATTCAGATTGCACCAAACTGTATGAAATACTCTTCAAGGGCAGCCCCATGTAGAGCGCATTACAATAGTATAGCAGAATAGCATGGTACAATAGCATAAAACAGAGGCTGCCAATGGGCTTCCGGGTCCAATTCAAGGTAGCACAGATAAAGAGTCTTGTGTAGTCGATAGGTGTTTTTAATCAATGTAATCTAACATTTATGTGATTCATTTCGTTTGGTTGCAACGCAATAACTTTGTATCTTTTGCTGGCTTACCTCGATTAAAAACAGTCTCCATCCATTATTAATGATGCTGAGGATGATGAAGCATCATGTTGGTGTCAATTGTTAGCAACTACACAGATTTTCTCCATTACGGTCTGTCCCTTACAAAGTTCTTTAAATCTTCCAACTGTGCAGCCATTTTTCTTATAACTGAGTCCATCCATCTTGCTGCTGGTCATCATCTGTCTGTCTGTCCGTCCATCCATCCATCCATCTATTTATCTATCCATCTATCCATCTATCCATCTATCCATCATCTATCCATATCTGTCTGTCTGTCTATCTATTTTATCCATCTTATCTATCTATCATCTCTATCTATCTATCTATCTATCTATCTATCTATCTATCTATCTATCTATCGTCTATCCATATCTATCCAACTCTATCTATCTATTTATCTATTTATCTATCTATCTCTATCTATCGTCTATCCATATCTATCTATCTATCTATCTATCTATCTATCTATCTATCTATCTATCATCTATCTATCTATCTATCTATCTTATCTATCTTATCTATCTATCCATCTCTATCTATCTATCTATCTGTCTGTCTGTCTGTCTGTCTATCTATCTATATCTATCTATATCTATCTATCTATCTATCTATCTATCTATCTATCTATTTATTTTATCTATCTTATCTTTATCTATCTATCTATCTATCTATCTATCTATCTATCTATCTATCTATCTATCTATCCATCCATCTCTCTCTCTCTCTCTCTCTCTCTCACACACACACACACACACACACACATCTATCTATCTATCTATCTATCTATCTATCTATCTATCTATCTATCTATCTATCTATCATCTGACTTGTTTATCACCTATCTTGCCTAGAGATGACTCTGGGCAGCTTCCAAAATTTAAAAGCCAATTAAGCATCGAAACAATAATTGCTCATAATACAACAGCCATAATTTACCATTAAAAAGTTGGGCAGGGATAGAGCAGAATGCACCTGAGGAAGGTTGGGGGTCTTGTCTTCTTAATCAACCACCTCCGGAGCGATGCACACCTGTTGGCCAATTGGCAGAGCCAGGTTCTCAGGCGATTACAGAAGAGTTCAAATGTCACTTCAGGGGGCACGATGTGCCGCAGGGCAGGAGCCATTGCAGTAAAGGCTCTTCCCTTGGATCCTACCAGCCAGAATTCCTTGACCACTGAATGCCCCTTCTGCCAGGACTCATGGGTTGGGCTAGCCCCATAATCACGAAGGGCTTTAATGATGGTAACCAACATCTTGATCTGTACCCAGAAAGCAAACCAGCATCTGTTGCACCTCAAGGAACAGCAGTGTAACATGGGGCTCACTATGGGGCCCCAAGAACTGCTCGTGCCATTGCACTCTACACCAGTTGGAGCTTCCGAATCTTCAAGGGTAGCCCTACATAAAACACATTGCATTAGTCTAAGCCAGTTCTATAGAACCGGTAGTCAAACTGGCAGGAGGCTCCACCCACCGACCCTGACATCATCAGAACGCTTCTGCGCACGTGCAGAAGAGTGCATGCGCGCACGGGGCCCTGTTGCAAACCGGTAGAGCCCACCCCTGGTCTAAGCGTGAGATGACCCAGGCGTGAGTGACTTCTGCTCTTCCCTTCCAAATTTCCCAATATTCCAACCTTCTCCAGAGTGTTAAATCTTTGCATAATGCGTCCAAAACATGACAATTTGAGTAAAAACTCTAAATAGATGACTCATAGTTTTTTTTCCCCCCCTTGGAAATTCATGGTATTTGGAGGAGTCTTTTCCAAGAACAAAGTTCAAAAGCAGCATTACTCACAACATACCCATCCCCCGCCCCAAGCATTGTTATTAAGATGAAATGAAAATGATATTCCTATAACCATCGAATTGAATTGAATTCCTTTGAATTTGAATTGAATTCCTATAACCAAAGAATGGAGGCCTTTGAACTCTGGTGCTGGAGAAGACTCCTGCGAGTCCCTTGGACTGCAAGGTGATCCAACTGGTCAGTCCTAGAGGAGATCAACCCTGACTGCTCTTTAGAAGACCAGATCCTGGAGAGGAAACTCAAATCCTTTGGCCACCTAATGAGAAGGAAGGACTCCCTGGAGAAGAGAACGATGGAGGGCAAAAGAAGAAGGGGACGGCAGAGAATGAGGTGGCTGGATGGAGTCACTGAAGCAGTCGGCTTGAGCGTCAATGGACTCCAGAGGATGGTAGAGGACAGGAAGGCCTGGAGGAACGTTGCCCATGGGGTTGTGATGAGTCGGACATGTCTTCACAACTAACAACAACAACAATAACCATTTGCAATTGTGGAGGTGGGGCAGGGCTTGTGTTGTGACGTCCCATCTACCGTCTGACTGATTCTTCCACCCTCTCCTTCCCCACCTTCTCAAACACTGGAGGTTTTTAAGAAGAGATTGGACCATGTCTGAAATGGTATGGAGGCTCCTGTTTGAGTAAGGGGTTGGACTAGAAGACCTCCGAGGTCCCTTCTAACCCCTGTTATTCTTCTGCCTGATTCTTCCACCTCACCTTCACAATGAGAAGCAGTTTGTGGAAATTCTCTTTTTGGCTCTCAGTTTGACTGAGTTCTGGTGGGAATGGCGCAGAAGGCCTCATGAATTTGAAGCCAGCACCCAGGTATGAGTTAACAGTTTCGCAGCAAGCCCTCAGGTGACATTTCATAGCTTCTCCTCCATTCAGCCAGCCCTTTACTGGCAGATTTTGGGCTGGCTGCCTTCCGTTTCTGCAGCTTTCTCTTTTGAAAGGCAGCCAGCATGCCGTTCCTTCATGGCGCACAAGGTCTCTGCTGTTCTCTTAATAGCTGATAGATGATAGATGGGTAAAAGGTAAGGTAGCTTTGTTTCATGGCTTCAGGCACCAGAGCGAGAGAGGGAGAAAAACAAGTATCGGCAAAAGAAATAATTCAGCTATCAGTTCATATGAATTGGATTAGCGGTACCAGATCTGAGCTGCAAAAATACGGATGGCCAGTAGGTGGCAGCAATGAGATACAGAAGAGATGGATTTTGCTGCCATCTATTGGTGTGATCTTTTTTCCTTCCTTCCTTCCTTCCTTCCTTCCTTTCTTCCTTCCTTCCTTCCTTCCTTCCTTCCTTCCTTCCTTCCTTCCTTTCTTTCTTTCTTTCTTTCTTTCTTTCTTTCTTTCTTTCTTTCCCAGACTGTCAGATCCAGCCCAAGAACAACATAAAACAATCCATACCTGCTTAGTAAGGCTTTCGGCCACCCCCAAGCGATGTTCTTTTTTATACAAAGTCAGCTTATTGCCCCCACAATCCGGGTCCTCATTTTACCTACCTCGGAAGGATGGAAGGCTGAGTCAACCTTGAGCCTGGTGAGATTCGAACTCGCAGTAATTGCAGGCAGCTGGCAACTAAGTGCTACTTTAACAGCACTTTAGTCCGCTGAGCCACCAGGCTCATCCTGATTTCTTTTCATTCATGCTTTTATTGCTTTTAAAATAATGGCAGACAAATGTGGGAGGGGGACGCACAAAGATAATAATGCACGCATTGTCAAAAAAAAAAAGAGGAAAAAAGTGTGTTTTTAAATTTTTTTAATATATAATTTTTATTAAACAATTTTTTAAAAACAAATAAACAAGCAAACAAAAACAGATATTTACATCTTCTTTTCAACATCTTCGCATCAATAATCCATATTTATACATTTTCTCTTTCTTATCTTTATCTTTTATACATCTATTTCTACTATATCATATACATATATACACATATGTAGGTCTTTGGTTATTCGGGTCTTCTCCCGCATAGAATTGGAAGTATCTTGGCGACATTTCGACGAAGTCTCATTCGTCATCTTCAGGCTGGTGTTCTCGGCTTCGTGCTTCCAGGAGCAATGTGAGATTGCAGCTGTCTCTTCCTTTTAACTGAGACAGCTGCAATCTCACATCTTCTGTTTCATCTTTTTCTTGTATCTCCTTTGTGAGCTTATCCATTTCCGCACACTCCGTAAAAAAGTGTGTTTTTTAAAGTGAAGGAGAAAAATCAATGGAACGAGGCTAAAGTTTCACCTTTCTGTCCCCTCGTTCTTTCCAGGAACAGTTCTGCTCACATGACCTGAAATGTGGAGCTTGGTCAGATGGCTATTCCTTATCGGTAACTGCTGTCTAGTTGGCAGGAAGACCAAGAATTCAGGCCAAACTAAACTCTCGACGCCAAAAACACAAAGCTAACAAAGTACGACAACAAAGTAGTGATAGAGGGGCTAGTAGCATTCCCCGCTCAACACAAGGAGTAAGGAGCCTTTTGTAGAGGAGGTGAAAGTAGACTACAATCTGGAGTAGACTAGACACCACGTTGAGGTGGAATTCTGATCATCTGGGCTGTTTCCTGATGCGGAAAAGCTGAAGTCTTCTTAGGAGAATAACTTGCATTGATCCAGCTGCAGAGAATTTTGAAACAATATTATAAAGTGCATTCCCTAGAGCAGCGATGACTATTGTTTTTTTGCCGTCGTATGCCAAAAGCGGGAGAGAGCATGGGGAGTCACGCGTGCGCGTGCCCTCACCCATAATTCAATGTGCCCCGCCCTCCCACTCATGCATAGGAGACCCTTCTGTGCTTCCCCCACTTTCGGCATGTGATGGCCCGGTGGTCCCATTTTTCGCCCTCCCCAGGCTCCAGAGGCTTTCACAGTACAGTGCATCAAGTGTTGTGGCCCATACGCGGCCTGTGTGGCTGGTGGCTGATTCGGACAGCGAGGAGGCTGGTGTGGTGCTGCGGCAGCAGCCTGTGCAGCTGGCACTCGAGTCAGACAATGAGGCTGGAGAAGATGTGGTGCCAGAGGCGGAGATTCAGCCAGGGCCGTCAGAACCTCCAGAAGCTCCCTTAAGTGAAGAGGATGAAGAGGAGGAGGCTCTTCTCGATTCACGGGTGCGCAGAGCTGCCAAAAGGCAGGAGTGGCTCCTCAGGAGGAGGTCTCCTCGAGAGTAAGGCTTGGGGCTAATTGGCCACTCCCCTAGCCTATTTAAGCAGGAACGCCGACTGAAGCAATTTGCAGGGAACAACTTCGTTCACATACCTTCGTGTCTTGTCTTGCATATCTTATCAGCTTCCTGCAAATTGCTTCTGGGCATTCTGCCAACCCTAGTAAGCTTTCAGTTATTATTCTTTGAATTCTTGGCGGCTGTTAATGGGATGGGATGGGATGGGATGGGATGGGATGGGATGGGATGGGATGGGATGGGACGGGACGGGACAGGACAGGGTAGGGTAGGGTAGGGTAGGGTAGAAGTAGAATAGGTAGGTAGAGTAGAATAAAGTCGAATAGAGTCGAGTCGAATCGAATCGAATCGAATCGAATCGAATCGAATCGAATCGAATCGAATCGAATCGAATCGAATCGAATAGAATAGAATAGAATAGAATAGAATAGATAGAATAGAATAGAATAGAATAGAATAGAATAGAATAGAATAGAATAGAATTCTTTATTGGCCAAGTGTGATTGGACACACAAGGAATTTGTCAGTGCATACGCTCTCGGAGTACATAAAAGATACATTCGTCAAGAATCATAAGGTACAACACTTGATGATAGTCATAGGGAAACAGTCAATATAAATCTTAAGGATACCCGCAACAAGCTTACAGTCATACAGTCATAAGTGGGAGGAGATGGGTGATAGGAACGATGAGAAGATTAACAGTAATGAGAAGATGGATAGGATAGGATAGGATAGGATAGGATAGGATAGGATAGGATAGGATAGGATAGGATAGGATAGGATAGGATAGGATAGGATAGGATAGGATAGGATAGGATAGGATAGGATAGGGTATCAGAGTTGGAAGGGACCAGGGAGTTCTCTCATTAACTCTGCCCAATGATGTTTCATCAAGGTGTTGTCAAGTGAAGACGAAATAATAAAGTTTCACAGAAGAACAAATAATGTGGAGCCATCTTTCTCATATAAAGAAGGCAAACAAGTTTAAGGAAAAACGATGCCCTCTTCCATTCCCACCACCGTCTCCCATGCTTGTATCCTTTTGTCCAGAATAGTTTAGAAAACAAGAAACATATATTTTCAATTTGTGAAGAGCTAATGGGAAAATAGAGTTTGGGAGAACATTATATTCTCCGGTGGACTTATTCTTAAAAAAATATTTCTTTAATCAATTTATACTTGCTGAGAGACTCTATAGGGCTTGCAACAAAACAATGAGTGCTGATTAAAGCAACAGCAACAAAAAGAACAAATCAAGCACTAACCTCATCAGGGTCCCCATCAGGGAACAGCACAACAATTGAATAATCTACCGTGTTTCCTGAAAATAAGACCCTGACTTATATTTTTTTGAACTGTGAAATAAGCGCTTGGCCTTATTGCCATGAGCTCAAAAACCTGATTGGGCTTATTATCAGGGGATGTCTATTTTGGGGGAAACAGGGTATCTGTCTATGTCTATATCATCCATCTCTCTCTCTCTCTCTCTCTCTCTCTCTATCTATCTATCTATTATCTGTATTTACTGAGTTTCCCCGAGAATAAGACCCTGTCTTATATTTTTTTTGAACCCTGAATAAGCGCTTGGCCTTATTGCCATGCACGCAAAAGCCCGATTTGGGCTTATTATCAGGGGATGTCTTATTTCAGGGAAAACAGGGTATCTGTCTATATCTATCTATCTATCTGTCTATCTATCTATCATCTATCTATCTATCCATCTTACTATTTATCTATCATCTGTATCTACCATGTTTCCCGGAAAATAAGACCCTGTCTTATTTTTTTTGAACCGTGAAATAAGCGCTTGGGCCTTATTGCCATGAGCTCAAAAGCCCGATTGGGCCTTATTATCAGGGGAGGTCTTATTTTGGGGAAAATAGGGTATCAGTCTATGTCTATATCATCTATCTATCTTCTCTCTCTCTCTCTCTCTCCTCTCTCTCTCTCTCTCTCTCTCTCTCTCTCTCTCTCTCTCATCTATCTCTATTTATATCTATCTATCTATCTTACTATTTATCTATTATCGGTATCTACCTGAGTTTCCCCGAGAATAAGACCCTGTCTTATATTTTTTTGTACCTGAAATAAGCGCTTGGCCTTATTGCCATGAGCTCAAAAGCCCGATTGGGCTTATTATCAGGAGAGGTCTTATTTGGGGGAAACAGGGTACAAGCATCACTTGAAGGCACGGTGAAATTAATGCAGAACTGAAGAACAGAAAATTATTGCACTCTTGGGGATCAATGGTCAGGACAGAAAAGCACAAAACTGAACATGCACAAAAGGTTCGCCTTAAAAAGAAAGGCAGGATGGTCTCTGTTTAGTCGCCTGATGATTGCAAAGAAGCCGGCTCTCGTTTGACATTCGTGTGAAGATGGTTCTGGAAATATTTTCCATCACCTTCCCTTGAGAGAGGGAAACCCAATGGGCAGAATTACAAAGTTGAAGTTCTCGGTAATAATGTGAGGATGCAAACTCTGGAAACAAACATGAGGCAGAGTTTTCCCAGCTGGGCCTCTGGCCAAGAATATACATTCGGCATGCATCGTTCCTCCAGTGTTCTGCTTGCTCTGTTTGGTTTTCTTAATTGGAGATGGGTTCCAAATTTGGAAGAAGGAATGGCTTGCCAATCAGGAGGGATGCGTGCCAAAGGTTTGGCTGTTTTCTGCCCAGTTACTAGACCCCAAAGAACACAGCACACACAAAGTCTGTACAAACCTTAGTTTTACTAAATTAAATCAGTCGTTTTCAAACAAAGGCCGTTAATTAACTTTCTTAACAGCCTACAAGAATCCAAAGAATAATTAATCCTAATCTTACTCTGGTTGGCAGAAAGCCCAGAAGCAATTTGCAGAGAACTAAGATCAAGACGCGAAGGAGAGTGAACGAAGTTGTTCCCTGTAAATTGCCTCAGTCGTCGTCCTTCCTTAAATAGGCTAAGGGAGTGGCCAATTAGCCCCAAGCCTTAGTCTCGAGGAGACCTCTTCCTGAGGAGCCACTCCTGCCTTTTGGCAGCTTGGCCAGGTCCTTGGTGCTCCTTGAGCATGGTGATTTTCCTTGTAGACCTTTCATCACCCAACTAGGTAACATCATCAGTGCTAGTTTGCTTCTGTTTGTATACCAGTGACTTACCCTTTCCAGTATTGGTAGGATGTTCTGGTCAGGTTCTTTGATTAGGATGTTGTTTACTCTTTGTTTGCCTCTGTTATTATTTTATTGAATCGGGGGTGTTGTTGTTACTGCTTGATTGTTGGTTAATCTTGGTGTCACCTCTGCTCATTTGGGTGTTGACAAAGTGGGGTTTTTTTTTGTTTTTTTTTTTTTCGATTGTCTCTCTTGAATGATATGCAGGTGTTGTTTATCTCTATGTGCCTGTCGATGGCTTCTTTGAGTGTGTCAGACGAGTGACCAGAAAGGGAAGAGGAACAAAAGCTACTGTATGAATCAAGCGGGTGGACGTGGTGGCACAAAATAATATCGCAAGGACAGAAAGGTAGGGCCGAGGTCAAGGGAATAAACCAGGTTTAGCTACAGTATGCTTCCTCCCCCTTCCTGCCCCCTCCACATCTCATGCCTTTAATTTCTTAATGTCTTATTCTCTTTCTATGCTCTCCATAACATTTGCTTTACCGTAAAAGGAAAAGGCACAATGGTATGCGTGTATACGGGGAGGTTGGGGTGGGTTGGAAAAACAAATGCAGGCATAACATTATTTAACAAGATAAGGTAATATTTACTTTACATGCAGATATTAAAAAGGAAGGAAGGAAGGAAGGAAGGAAGGAAGGAAAGGAAGGAGGAGGGAGGGAGGGAGGGAGGGAGGGTGGGAGGGAGGGAGGGAGGAAAGGGAAGGAAGGAAGGAAGGAAGGAAGGAAGGAAGGAAGGAAGGAAGGAAAGAAAGAAGAATGGTCCTGGAAATTTATCTAATGAACACTAAAAAGAAACCCACAAGGAAGGAAGGAAGGAAGGAAGGAAGGAAGGAAGGAAGGAAGGAAGGAAGGAAGGAAGGAAGGAAGGAAGGAAGGAAGGAAGGAAGGAAGGAAGGAAGGAAGTTTATTAATGAAAGGGACGAGGGAGGTGTGTCTCAAGGAAGTCCTGCCTTAGCATTTGACCACCACAGGTGCCCCTGACACGAATGACGTCAAGCTGGCCATGCCCAACCACGTCCACCCTCCTGGCTCTCCGAGGCCAAACACAATCCTGATATGGCCCTCAATGAAACCGAATTTGACAACCCTACTTTAGGATACAAGTTGGCATGATGGGACGTCCAAACCTTATAGGCTCTTCATACATCAGCCTCATGGCCTACTTCCCCCCCCCAAACCCCCTCCCCAGACTCCTTCATTGCATTTATTGTCTTCAAGACTTAGCAGTTTTGAAACAGCTGCTGATTTTCATCCAGCAGATGGTTGATCTGGGCAGTTGAACAAGTGAATGGGTTCCCTTGGTCCTGAGCACAACAATGAAGTAGCTGTGGCATATGGTTCATGGCACATTTGCCCCTGACACAGGAAATGAGACCCTCTGTAAAAACGATACCAGAAGCCCGTTGGCATCTGTTCCTGATGGTTTGCTAGGTGGAGCTGAGAGTGACTAAATGATAATTCGAAGAAATAATAACGAGCAGCTGCTTGGGGGGGAGCAAAAAAACCCAGATGAGTTTGCCCCCAAATAAAAGCATACGATACGGATGCAAAAAATTAAAATCATTAGAGATGCATGTAGCTTACGATATGACAGTTCAGCCAATAAGATTATGAAAGGCGGTACTCCCTCTAGCAAGTTCCAATTTCTGACTTCTTGTACTTTACTTCCTCTTTTACCACTTTGGGTGGGGGTAAAAATCCAGGGGTAAAATCCAGCAGGTTCTGACGGGTTCTGGAGAACCGGTAGCGGAAATTTTGAGTAGTTGAGAACCGGCAAATACCACCTCTGGATGGCCCCAGGGTAGGGAGGGAATGGGGATTTTGCCGTATCCTTCTCCTGGAATAGGAAGGGAATAGGGATTTTGCAGTGTCCTTCCCCTGGAGTGGGGAGGGAATGTGGATTTTGCAGTATCCTTCTCCTGGAGTGGGGATGGAATGGGGATTTTGCAGTATCCTTCTCCTGGAGTGGGGAGGAATGGGGATTTTGCAATATCCTTTCCCCAGGAGTGGGAAGGGAATGGGGATTTTGCAATATCCTTCCCCCAGGAGTGAGGAGGGAATGGGGATTTTGCGGTATCCTTTCCCCAGGAGTGGGAAGGGAATGGGATTTTGCAGTATCCTTCTCCCAGGAGTGGGAGGGAATGGGGATTTTGCAGTATCCTTTCCCCAGGAGTGGGGAGGGAATGGGGATTTTGCAGTATCCTCTCCTGACGTGGGAGGGAATGGAGATTTTGCAGTGTCCTTTCCCCAGAGTGGGGAGGAATGGGGATTTTGCAGTGTCCTTCTCCTGGAGTGGGGAGGGAATGGGATTTTGCAGTATCCTTCCCCTGCCATGCCCACCAAGCCATGGCCACAGAACCAGTAGTAAAAAAATGTGGATTTCACCACTGGTGTCGAGGGAATTTCTGACTTATTTTTTAAAATGGCCACAATCCAGTTCCATTCCACATCTGGATATTTATATATATAGGACTGTGATTTAACACACCGTTTTTATTGGGTCTTTCTCCCTTCCTTCCTTCCTTCCTTCCTTCCTCTTCCTTCCGTCCATCCATCCCATCATCCACCTGCATGAAATCCTCGACTTACAACAGTTTGTTTAGGGACCGTTAGGGCATTGAAAATAGTGACATGACCATTTTTATTTCATGCAACATCCCCATGGTCATGTGAAGAAAATTTGGATGTTTGGCAACTGACTCACACTTATGACAGTTGCAATGGTTCGTGGTCCTTTGATTTGTGACCTTCTATCAAGCAATGTCAGTGGGGGAGAGCCAGATTCACTTAACAGCCTTGTTACTCACTTAGGAACTGCCGTTATTCAGTTAACAACTGTGGTAAGAAAGGTTTGTATAATGGGGCAAAACTCACTTAACAAATGTCCACTTAGCAACATAAATTTTGGGCTCAGTTGTGGTCATAAGTCCAGGACTACCCGTATTAGGGCCTCCAACATT